>CAUYQG010241740.1:0-10797 GCA_963574415.1 Tarsius wallacei | reverse complement strand
CACGCCCGGCTAATTTTTTGATTTATTGTAGAGATGAGGTCTCGCTTGCCCAGGCGGGTCTCGAACCCGTGGGCTCAGGCAATCCACTCACCTCAGCCTCCCAAAGGCACGGGATTACAGGCTGAGCCACCGAGCCCGGCTTAATGTTTTATTCTTATGAGTTACTTTTGTTTTGTTGACGAATAGCTTCTTGATTCTCCTAAAGAACCGCGTCAAGTGATAAATTCTATGATCTCTCTACTAAATACATTCTAACATTGCTAGTTTCAGAACTATCTGACCCCATCTCTCATATTCTGCTAAGGAATTCAAAGCATTTCTACCTCATTGACAACAACAGTTCTTGTTTCCAAACTTTATGAAATTATGGCTATGAAACCACCTATATAAAATGGGGCCATGGGGTAAAAAATATAGAAGAGATCTGAGCCCTCCAAAGGTGTAGTTACGTTTAGAAATTACAAATCTGTTGTTTCAAAGTTTGCCTTCTGTTCAGTAAGAAGTGATATCTTCAGGTCCTGACACCTGGGGAGGGGTGAAGCTGCCAGAGAGGTTGATAAACATATTTTCCCTTAAACTATGAGCTACAGACTGCGCAGAACTCCTTAATGGCTTTCTAAAGTTTTATCAGCTCAAGGGCTTCAGCAGCACTAATTTTCAAGGTCCCCACTTCCCACAAAACTCTGTAAGGGCTTACTGACCAGAAGTCAGTAGTCAATGGTTGCAGGATTTGCTATCTAGATAAAATTCTATTATAAACGTAAGAATGGTGTTTGAGATGTGTTTTAGATGCTCCACTCTGGTGGACCTGGGGCCTCACCTGGACCCAGAACACATACCAAAAAGCTGGCTCCGTTGGTCCTGTGATGGCCCCTCCCAGAAACTGGCTTTGTGATATGAAGATAGTTTCCTCAAACCCCGTAGCATCATCTCCAGCCTATCAGCAGTCCCTAGCCCCCTGCCCACCAAATTCCTTACAAATATTCTAGCCTCTAAATTCTCAGGAAGGAGCAATTTGGAAACATCTTCTCTTCTCTTCGCTCAGCTGCTGTGCAATCCTAAACTCTTTCTCCACTGTAACAGCTGGTTCCATCTTGGTTTTTCTGGGCAGTGTGTATGATAACTGGGTCAGGCTGTAACAGCTGGAGCATTATAAAACTTGACCCAGGTGCCTTCCCAAATGTGAAATATAAATCATGAGTAAACACTCTTATTTTAATATGCTCGCTATCAAATTTTCTTTTGACCTTCATAGACCAACCCATTTGAAATCAATGTCAACTCAATATAAGGCACCTACTTGTTTCGGTTGAGAATTTTGCAAATTTTTCACAAGAAGGGTAGTTTATTTTCTTCTCCTCCATTGAGGGTTCAGGAAGTGTTTCTTCTTTTTCAAAGGGCTAAAGTCATTTTCTGTGTTTAAGATTTTATGGCTCTTCCACTGAAATACCACTAGAGAGTCTATGTCTCAAGTTTCCAGCCTTTCCCTATTCAAGATCTTGGCAAGCAAAGGTCTTGAAACTATATAGTCTGTCTCTTTTCATCTTTTTAAATATATTTATTATTACATCCTTGACCTGATTTCCAGGAGAGTCTTCCCTATACAAGTGACATAGTATCTTGAGGTTTGCCCCTTTATGCCTAAGTATTCAAGTGTTTTTATAAATAAAGATTGCTGAATTTTATCGAAAACTTTTTCTATATTTAATGATCTAATCATGCCGTTCTTGTTTTTGCATCTGTTGATGTATTTAATTACATTCATGTTCTGGAGGATGTTGAACCAGTCCTGCAGCCTGAGGATGAATCTTATTTGTTCATGGTGGGTGATTCTTGAGATGTGTGGTTGGATCTGATTTGCTAGATCCTTGATGAGAATTTTTGCATTTGTGCTCATTGACTTGTAGTTCTCTTTCTTTGTTGGATCTTTACCTAGTTTGAATATCAATGTCATACAAGCTTCATAAAATGATATGTTGAGAGTTCTGTCTTTCTTGATTGCCTGGAATATTTTCAACAGCATTGGTATTATCTCCTCATTGTATATTTTGTAGAATTCTGCTGGAAACCCACCTGGTTCAGGGCATTTTTTGTAAGTAGTTTTCTAATGGCAGAGTCAATTTCCTGGGTTGCCATTGGTCTACTTAGGATCTCAATTTCCTCTTGTTTCAACTTTGGGAGGTTGTGTGATGCCAGGAAGTCAAGTTTGTGCATAGATATCTCTGATAATGATTTATATTTCTTTGGGGGCACTTGGGACTTGATGTTTTGCATTTCGGATTGTGTTTATTTGGGATTTTTTTCTCTTTTTCTTAGTCATTCTGGGTAGACATCCATCAATCTTGTTTATCCTTTCAAAGAACCAGCATTTTGTTGCTTTGATTTTTTCTATAGTATTTTTGTCTTCCATGTCCCATATTTGGGTTTTTACTTTGATATCTGGAATGTTCTGCTGAAGTTAGGGTTTTGGTTCTGTTGCCTTTTCAGTTCCTTAGGTAATTTGTTAGGCTGTTAACTTGTGATCTTTTCATTTTCTTGGTGTGTGTTCATAGAGATATAAATTCCTCTCTTTTGCAACTGATTTCATAGCATTCCAGAGATTCTGGTAAGATGTTTCTTGTTTTCATTTGGTTCCAGGAAATTTTAATTTCTGTTTTGATTTGTGTTGACTCACAAGTTGTTTAGCATTGTGCTGTTTAGTGTCACTGGCTTCGTGGGTTTGGGGGAATTTTGTTGGTGGTGATATTTATTTTTATTCCACTGTGATCCAAGAAAGTTCATGGCAGTGTTTCAATCTTGTAAAATTAGTTTGTGCTTGATTTGTGGCCAAGGATGTAATCAATCTTATAATACATTCCATGTGGTGATGAATAGAATGTATATTTTGTGATTATTGGGTGGGCCCTTCTGTAGGTATCTGCTAAATCCATTTGGTCAAGCATCAAGTTGAATTTCCAGATCTCTTTGTGGATTTTTTCCCCGATGATCTATGTAGGACTGTTAGTGGGGTATTTAAATCTCCAGCTATGATAGTGTTATAATCAGTATCTTTTTTCATTTTACTTAGTAGCTGCTTTATAAAAGCTGGTGCTCCTGTGTTAGGTGCATATATGTTTAGAATGGATATTTCTTGTTCATGGATCGAACACTTTATCATTATGTAGTGTCTCTCTATATCTTTTTAAATTTTTGATAACTTAAAGGTTGTTTTGCCTGATATTAAGATTAAGACTCCTGCCTCCTTTTCTGATCTATTCACCTGAAAATTTGTTTTCTGTCCTCTAACTTCATCCTTTGTTGTGAGATGAGTTTCCTGGGGACAGAAAATTGTTGGGTCATTTTATTAGTCCAGTTTCAATTATATGTCTTTTCATTGATGAATTTAGTCCATTTACATTCAGGCTGATTATTTAAATGTGAGGGTTTTCTCTGTCATAATGCTCTTATAAGGTTATTTTATTTTGTTTTCATTTAGCTTTTGTGTTCATATTATGTGTGTGCTTTTGTTTTTGCAGGTATACTGTGTGCTCTGCTGCTTCTGTATTGCTTGTGATCTTATAAAGTATTGTGTCTTCTTTTGCTTCTTTTTTCTTCTGTACACTGTACCTTTTTGAGCATCTACTCTAGAGCTGGTCTGAAAGCAGCATATTGTCTTAGGGGTTTGATGTCTGGGAAGGATTTCAATTCTCTGTCTTAGCCAAGCTTAGCTTGGCTGGGTAGGAAATTCTTGATTTAAATTGTCTTTGAGAACATTAAAGATTAGGGCCCACTTACTTCTGGCCTGAAGTGTGTCTGCAGATAAGCCTGCAGCAATTATGATTTGGCTCCCTCGATAGGTAATCTGACCCCCTTCCCTTGCTGTCTTTAGAATTTTTTTCCTTTCATACTTTGTGTATGTGAATTACTATGTGTATAGATGTTGGTCTTCTCATAATGTTTCTTATTTCTTCTTAAGTTTTATTTTTATATTTTTAATAGATTAGGTTAATTCCATATTTTTGTCTTCCAGCTCTGATATTCTTTCTTCTGCTTGGTTGTTTCTGCCTCTCATTCTTATCAGTTTGTTATTTTTTGGATGGAGTTTTAATTTCTATTATTTCTAAGCATGGTTTTTTGTGTTTGTCCAACTCTGTTAGAATTTCAGTTACTTTTAACCCTTGCATTTCTTGATTTTCATTCATTCTATACAATGATTCTCTGATCTCTGTAAGTGCCTTGTGGGTATTATCATTCTCAGAGGCAGTCATTCTTTGTGCCCCAGTAGCTGTTCTTTCTAGCACTGACTCTTTGCTGGGACTCTGGTGGTAAGCAGCCCTTTTTTTGTGGGGGGGGGGGGTTCTTCATTTATTCTTCTTTCTTTCTCTTTTATTCCATTGTTCAGTGGAAAATGGAGAAGCAGTCACTTCTGATATTTGCTCTACCATTTATCCTTCCTTGAACTGGGGCTCTGGGTTTGTCCAATTATGAGATAGGAATGAGAAGTTGAGGCATTGTGCTTTTTATTTATAATTTTGAGCACTTACTAAGGGGTTTGGGGGGCTGCAAGGATTAAAAACTTATTGGCAAGTGTTAATCTTTGCTATTTGGTGAATGGGCCAGCTGGGACTCACTCTCTGTCTCTTTACAATATGACCTTACAGTGAGTATGCTTGAATAGTCCCTGAGTCTAAGACAGGGTTTAAGAGTGAAAAGAGAAGGGAGAAGGAAAGAAAAAAGGGAAAGAAGATGAAAGGAAAAGAAGAAAGAAAAAAAGAGAAAAATTTAAAAAAAATACACAAAAAGGTAGAGAAAGAAAAAAAAAAAGAGAAATAGAAGAAGGAAAGAAAAGAGAAAACCAACCAACTTAGCAACCCAACAAGATAATCAAATAAACAAACCAATACCACCTTACCAGCCTCCTTCTCTGTCAGTTCTGCTTTCTGTGCTTATCACTCAACAGTGGGTTCAGGGTGGAGGGTTCCACACCTGCCATTACCCACTACTGGGGCAATGTTCTCTGAGGTCCCAGAGAGCAGCCCCAACACAATGCAGAGATCAGTGCCTCATCTCAAGATGCAGTTCTGCTGTTTCGCAGAGATCACCCTGGAGCACTTCTCTGCTCTGTTTTTCTGCTGGCTGCTATTTCTGCTACAATTGGGATCAATAGCTCTCTCTCCAGCAGTTACCAGTCTCCAGATCTTGGGACCTAGTGGCAAGGCTCTGGAGCCCAGTGTAAGCTCTGACTGGCCTCTCCCCACTGCTTTCTTGGGACTCTGCCTTAGGCTTCCTCTTGTCATTCCTTCCGTGGCCCTTGCTGCCAGCATTAAAGTCTCACTAGCACTTCTTCCCGGGAGAAGCTCCCAACTTGTCTGCTGCTAGATCTCCTGATCTGAAAGTATGCATCTGGGTTTGGTCCAGTGTGACAGTGGGGCATCTGTTTCTCTGGTAACATGCACTTGGCATATCCTCTCTAGGCAAAAGATGGTCAATTTCAGAGGGGTCCAGAGATCACTCCTTCATCTGAGAATGCAGGCTGCTCAAGACAGAGAAAATGGTGGCAACCTGTGTTTCCTTCTCTGTCCAGGGCTCAGCTCCAGATTACCTCCCTGTACTTTCTCCACGGTCCTTGCTGCCAGTGCCTGGTCTGTTGCCACAGGTGGTAATGTGGGCCAGGTGCCAGGGGTTGAGAGGCAGCTGAGCTTTTCTTCCTTTTCCCAAGGTATGCACTGGGGATGGCGGATCCTTCTCCACACAGTGGGTGCCACATTCATAGCAGTGGCAAATCGCAGCTGTTTCTGCAGGGCAGCCCCGAATGCTTGATCATGTGTCTCCCCTCAGTTGCACATTTGGTCACCCACTTGCACACACAAATGAACACAGATTAGGTGTCTTGTACCCTCACCCATGTAGAGACTCTCACACTCCAACCAGATCCTTCACCAACTTGCCCCTTTCTATCAGAAGGAATTCTAAGGGATGGAGAAGTATAGTTAATCACCCAGATAATTTATGACTTACATTTAAAAATTTTTGTTATTACATTTATTAGAATGATGCAATCACATTTCATGAGTAAAAAAATATATAACCAGGTATTTGTACCCACAACACATTTTTGGGTGAACATTAGAAAATTACATAACCAAAATAATTTGATGTCATGCCTCATCAAGAACAGATGAGAAACCATACTTTTTAAGTTCCATTCACCAAGTTACTTCTCATGGCCATCTGTATATTTATTTGCAACAATTCCTTTTAGATATCTTATAATCACATCTTAATTGGCAATTTCTGTGAAGAATTAAGAAGAAATTTACTTTATAAAACCCATGTTTTTAACATGAGTACAGTTTAAAGGTTTAAATGATAGCAAACTTTTTTCTAAGAATCACAAGTTTTTGAAGCAATAAAATTTTGTCTTTGGGATAAGTGGCAAATGGTTAGACTATATAAGGCTTGGATATTGAAGTGGGTTTTCTAAATGTCAAGCGCAATTAAACTTGTCTTAAATAATGATCCTCTAGGTATGATTTCTAAAAGTATTTATAAACATTTCACAACTAATAGTTAAAATACTAAAATAAATGAATTAGTATTAATTTCTAAGTACTTATAAATATATACTGTATAAATACAGTTGAAAAATAAGCATCTTAGCACCTTTTTTCTAAAGAAAATATCCTATTATCTGTTATTTTCTACTCCAGTTCATTACATCATCTCTTATTTGCTTATAATAGTCAAAACTATTTGTTATTAATTTGCCATAATAGCTTTTAAGAGTCTCAAAGGCTTAAAGACTCGATTCAAACTTAAGACAGAAGCAGATATATTTATATCAGTCCTGTAATGATTCAATTATTATGTACTCCAAATTGTTTGCAAAAATCTTAGTAAAATACTGTTGTCCTAGGACAATCATTAATACTGTGCATTTATTGTTCTAAAGATAAATTATAGATGATAGAGTTGAAACTAACCAGCCAGCATTACTTTGTGACACTCTTACGCTTCAATTTATTTTGCTTACTCAACAAAGTTAGAAAATGTGTTTCTTTATAGGTTGCTTTTAAAAAACAACTCAACATAGTTTAAAGCAGTACTTAGTCCAGTTACACTCTGTCCTTTGGAATTCCTAAGAATATGTCCCATCCTACTTCCATATACCATCAAATTTGTGCCTGAATATCAATCTTTCTGAAAATAATAGAAGAATTACAAATGATAAACATATGGTTTTCTTAGCTCCCTTTAGCTAATAATATCTCCTCTTCTTTACTGGTTTGGTTTATGATATATTTTTAAATCCTTACAAAACACCATGTCAGTATCACATTGACTCAGATAAATACTCAATGGCTTAAAAAAATACAAATAGTACAAAGAAACACACACACACACACACACACACACACACACACACACCCTAAATAAACAAGCACAAATGAAAACATAACAAAAACATTTTCTTTAATCAGACACTGAAGATTTCAAGAAATGGTGGAAGATCTAAATGAAGAAAATGTTATTAATAAACAAATGTGTCATATTTAATTCTTAAAATGTCCTTTAAACATTTTAGCAAATCAAGCTCCAGGATTCTGCCAATTCCTCAATTAATTGCTGCCATTTACTACTATGTTCACTAAAAAGTAAACTAATAAATAAATAAAACACCTTGAAAACAAATAACAAAAACACAAAAAAATGTTCAACTCAGTTACACAAGACAATTTAGTTCACTACAGTTTTACTAGAAAACTCAAACATAGACTAATTTTGCTCTTACAAAGTGTCAATATAATTAATTGCAAAATAAGTTTGAATTAACTTGGATGCAAAATTCTTGTACCTTTTTAAAAAAATCAGTAAGAGAGAGAATAAAGTATGTTTTCACCACTATTATCATCTTTCTCCTCAAAACTGAAGAAGCTGTATTTTCAATTTTCAAACATCTTTCCCATGAAAGTTGTATTTCATTAAGCATGTTTCATTAATTTTTCGTATAAAAGGTTAAGTGGAATTCAAGTAAAATATGTATACAAAAATATTAAAATGTCACACTTCAGTTCCAGATTAAAAACTTCTGTTATTGATTTTAGATTACCATGATTAGCTGATAATTTTTGTTAAATTTCCTCAATTGTTTCTTTATCTCTATTTACATATAAAATTCTTTCTGTTGTAAATGTAATTCCAAGAACTAAGATTATTTGGTTATATCAGATTAGAAATGTTTATAAAAAGCATTGCATATATTAGGAATAAAGTTTGGAAAGAAGAGTTTTGAAATTTAAAACTGCAGCCATCTTTCTAGTCTTTCTAATCTATAATTATGGCTAAAGAGGAAATCAATTTCATCACAAATTCTATCTTAATTAATATAATGTAATAAACTAAAACGTTTTAAATACTGCTGGCCTCAAAAAAAGATTCTGTATTTTTTCTCAGACTTAAAAAAAAGTAACATTTTGAGATTCAGAATATTTTGTTTGCTGTAAGAAAATTATATTTTTGTTGTCTTTCTGTCTCTCTGAGCAGTAGCAAACCCATATATTCTCCCTAGAATATGTTAATAATGAGAATATATTAAAAATATAAGTGTATATTGCAATAACTTGACTTCAACTCAATTTAATGCAGTTGTTCAATGGTATCAATTTGTGTATTATTGCATTTTTGTATTTTATAGATGAGGAATAAAGGATCATGCTGACAAAAGGTTTATATTAAATACTCATATACCTACGTTAATATACCTAATATTTTCTCTTTTTTTTTTAAGCAGAATTTTTTGGAAGGCAGAAAACCTCCCATAGTGGGAGGGGACCCGAAGGGGTTGCCAATATGCCTAATATTTTCGATGAGCCTAATCCTTTATACATTTATTTCAACCAAAATTATTATTGAACATTAATCTGCTAGATAGTATAGATACTGTGGATATGTTAAAACACCTATGAAAATATCTTGCAGCAGATTTGATATGATAGTTCAAGAAAATTTCAATTAAAATTTAAAAAGATAGCCGGGCTCAGTGGCTCAGCCTGTAATCCCATGCTTTGGGAGGCTGAGGTGAGTGGATTGTCTGAGCTTGAGGGTTCGAGACCAGCCTGGGCAACTTGGCGAGATCTCATCTCTACAATAAATTAAAAAATCAGCCGGGCATGGTAGCGCGTGCCTGTAATTCCGGCTACTTGGAAGGTTGAGGCGAAAGGATCGCCGGAGCCCAGCAGGTCGAGGCTGTGGTGGCCGGGAGCAGTCACTGCACTCCAGTCTGGGCGACAGAGTGAGACTCCAACTCAAAAATAAATAAATAAATAAAATAAAATAAAATAAAATTTAAAAAGATGATGGAAGACAACTTTAAGACAGTAAAATTTATGTTAGATTTCTAAGCTTCTTGTATCAGTAGGATTATGGTTATTCTAAGTGATTGAAAACCTAACTCCAAATACCTTATGTAACACAGAAATTTCTTTTCTCATGAACCTGAAAATTAGCCTTTTGATACTGCTTTTTAAGTTTCCAATTATGTGAAAAGAATGTAGTCTCTACAATTTTTTAGACTGGCGTTGATTCTCTCATACTGAGCTTCACAACCTTGTAAACTACTAAGGTGACCATTTTTAGTCTCACATTCTCCCGGTTCAAATATTACTAACAAGAGTTTCCCCTCCCTAAAGTTTGAGCAAAAGCCCTGAACCAGCCTTACTTGGCCAAATTTAATCATATGTAATTTCTGAAAAAAATTGTAGTGAATAGGCATATAAAATGTCTTAGTTTTATATTACCCACTTCTTGCTAAAGGGGGAATTGAAGGGAGTTTCATCGAAGCATTTAGACTTAGAGTTAGGTGACATTCTCAAGGAGTTAATGCAATATCTTTGTCAAGCAAAGGAGGATAGTGAATAAAAGGTGTCCATCAAAGATCAACTTCTTACCATAAAGTATGAGCAGCATCACAAAAGAAATCATGTAACTAGTTTCATTCCAGTTGAAGTGATTATTCAAAGGAAAAAAGATAAATTGAGGGAGTATAGTATTACAGCTGCAAGTATGTTTTGAAAACCAACTTTGATACATGCTAGTTATTCTCAATTACATTTGACAATTTAGTTAATCACTCTGTCTGCGCCTCAAAATTTTTTGTAGATTACATCTGTAAAGTCAAAGTGATAATAGCATCAAAACTCCTAATTATAATAAAATAAACTAATGTAAATAGTTAAAATAGCTTTTAATAGTTTAAAGCACATTGGCTCTTCAATAACAGTTAAGCCATTAATTATTAAGTGGATACTTCATGTGAATATTTGAGTGTGTGTTTGTGTAAACTCTTTAAGACATTTATATTTAATGATCATATGTTTATGCACTATTTTTATTTATTTTATTTTATTTTATTTTATTTTATTTTATTTTTTTGAGTTGGAGTCTCACTCTGTCGCCCAGACTGGAGTGCAGTGGCCGCTCCCGGCCACTGCAGCCTCTACCTGCTGGGCTCCGGCGATCCTTCTGTCTCAGTCTTATGCACTATTTTTAAAAAGAAACAATAATTTTTGGTATTTAAACTTCAATCCAGCCGGGCTCGGTGGCTCAGCCTGTAATCCCGCGCCTTTGGGAGGCTGAGGTGAGTGGATTGCCTGAACCCGCGGGTTCGAGACCTGCCTGGGCAAGCGAGACCTCATCTCTACAATAAATCAAAAAAAAATTAGCCGGGCGTGGTAGCGCGCGCCTGTAGTTCCAGCTACTTGGAAGGCTGAGGCGGAAGGATCGCCGGAGCCCAGCAGGCCGAGGCTGCGGTGGCCTGGA
>CAUYQG010241739.1:0-11134 GCA_963574415.1 Tarsius wallacei | reverse complement strand
TCATTGTTGAATAAATATCTCAGAAATGGCCGGGTGCGGTGGCTCATGCCTGTAATCCCAGCACTTTGGGAGGCAGAGGTGAGAGGAGTGATTGCCTGGGCAACTTGGCGATATCTCATCTCTACAATACATGAAAAAAGTATCTGGGCATGGCGGCATGCGCCTGTAGGTCCAGTGACTTAGAAGGCTGAGGTGGAAGGATCACCTGAGCCCAGGAGGTCAAGGCTGCAGCGACTGTGAGCATGCCACTGCACTGCAGCCTGGACAACAGAGTGAGACGCCAACTGAAAAAACAAAAAATCTCAGAAATATCCATTTAAAGGGGCATTTACTAATTAGCTGCCCAGATGCTCACAATTTTTGCCCAGCTCAAATACTGGGGAGCAGACAAGAACAGGTGCCCCCAACCTCACATGGCCTTTGGTTTTCTCTTCTGTGAAATAAGGGAATGAAAGCAGAAGCTTAACAAATATTTGTGAACCAAGCACCTTTAACATCCTATATATCTTTGATGTTCTTTCTTGAAACACGTAGTTAGCTGGAATTTAGAAATCTACTATGCAAGAGATTTTACCATGACAGTATTGCTGTGGCAATAAGATTTGATCTGAGCCCAGACTGGGCAACACAGTGAGGACTTGTCTCTACAAAAAATAAAAAAAAATTAGCCAAGCATGGTGGTGTACCTGTAGTCCCAGATGCTTGGGAGGCTGAGGTGGAAGGATCGCCTGAGCCCAGGAGGTGGAGGCTGCGGTGAGCCTGGATGGTGCCAGTGCACTCCAGTCTGGGCGACGACTGTTCCCTGGCCCCACCCAGGAAGGCTGGAACCCTCTATCACACAGCCCGTTTTTCTCTATTTCTTATGTAAGCCCCGTTCAGTCACCGTTTTGGAGGAAAGCTATGAGTGAGACTACAACCAGAGTGAGTGATCAGAGAGTATGATTCCAGAGGCTTCCATGTAGGGCCTCCTCTTGGGGGTGGTCAGACTCCATAAAAAGTGCGTGTGAACACACAGGCCCAAACACGCGCTCACGATCCACCCATATTAGACCAGGATTTTCCAACTTGGAATGTGTCTACAGATTAGATGGAGGTCCTGTCAACATGCATCTTCTGGGCCTCGGCGTCTGCACTGGTAATAAGCTTCCAAGCGACGCTGATGCTGCCGGTCCTCAGACCACACTTTGAGTAGCGAGGCTCTATCCCGCATTCCACATCTGACTCTGCTACCCAGCACTCATGGCGCTAGGTCTAGGGGTAGGCATGGATCAGGAGGATGGTAATTGAAAAGAAAAGAGAAATATATAGGCCAGTGATTGTACGACAATGTTGTAAGTATTCACAGAGGTACACAGAGAGGTGTATTAGGATGGGGAAAATGGACACAGAAGAGGGAACCAGAGCTGAACAAAATCTGGCTGAAATCAATGGATTTCTATCTATGGATTCTCTTGACAGGGTCCAGGAAGGAAAAGAGAGTATTTGGCAAGACTATATTTGGCATCTTGAATGGGGACCTCCCTGGGGCAGTCATATTGTATTCTGCCTAGGACGATGATGGCAAATACATTCTCCACAAGTGCTTTGTTGACTGGATGAATTAATCAGTTACTCATTACATTTCATTGAATTTTGTATTGTGGTAAAGCGAACATAATACAAGTTTACCATTTTGACAATTTTCAAGTGGACAGACAGTTCAGTGGCGTCAAGTACAATCACATTGTTATGCAACCGACACCATACCCTTGGCCAAACTGACACTCATGAAATAATAACTCTCTATTCCCCACTCTCCCCAGCCCCCGGAAATCTTTATTCTGCATTCTGTCTCACACATTTGACTACTCTTGGGATCCCTATTAGTCAAATCATACAGCGTTTGTGCTTGTGTGTTTGGCTAAACACAAGGGTCATCCATGTTGTGGCATGTATCAGGATTTCAATCCCTTTTACTTATTTATTTATTTTTGCTGGAGTCTGCCCAGGCTGGAGTGCAGCGGCACGCTCACGGCCACCACAGCCTTGACCCGCTGGGCTCAGGTGATCCTTCCACCTCAGCCTTCCAAGTAGCTGGAACTAGAGTCACGCGCTACCACGCCAAGCTTACTTTTTTTTAAATTTATTGTAGAGACGAGGTCTCACAAAGTTGCCCAGCCTGGTCTGGAAGCCCTGAGCTCAGGCAATCCTCTCGTCTTTGCCTCCCAAAGTGCTGGGATTACAGGCTTGAGCCAGCGTGCCCAGCCTCAATCTCTTTTAAGACTGAATAATATTCCATTGTATGTCTGTGAAACATTTTGTTCATTCATCCATTGATGGATACTTGGATTGCTTCCACTTTTTTTTACTACTGTGAGCAATGCTGCTATGAACATGGGTGTACAAATCCCTGCTTTCAAATCTTTTGTGTGTATAGACCCAGAAGCAAAGTTACTAGATCATATGGTAATTCTGTTTAATTTTTTGAGGAGCCTCCATACCATTTCATTTCACTTGAAATTTTAAGTGCTTAATTATTTAGGAGTACAGGAGATATTTTAAGCATCTAGCTTTTTCTTGCTGGGAGAGTGTGGGAGTGACCTTGGGATCAGGTGATTTATAAAATGGGTTATCCTTCCTGGACCTTTCCTATGAGATGTGTGAAAGTGAAGCTGGTAGCAGCTGCCGGTCTTATTGATTCATCCATGCTGGAGGGTACTGTCAGACCTTCACATTTCTGGACCCATCCGCCCAGGCCTCTCAGCAAAGTCTCTCCGCTGACCCTGCAGCTACAGAGAAGAGAGATGGCCCCAAGTCAGCAGTGGGTGGGTTTCTCCCCATAGGCGGATCCAGGTAGAGCTAAGCCAGCAAGACTCCTCACACCAAAGGCTGGACGGTTTCTGCAAATGGCGACTGAGGCAATAATATTTTCCAGGGAGGTCAATCTAAACCAGAGGCAGGCAAACCTCAGGGAGCCCAGAGGCCCAGCGCGCTGAGGGTGCGGCTAAGGTTGAGGCCAGGGAGGGGCCCGTCTGCAGCTGGAGGCTATTAAAACGTGGCAAAGGCTCCCTTCTTTGTTCTCAGGATCAATTTAAAATGCTACCAGCCCGTAGGGCAGGGAGTCAAATTCCAGAAATGGGAGACTCAGGAAGATCCAGACAGAATCCTAACTTGCAAACACAGGATGTCATTAAAAAAAAAAAAAACACATCGAAAGAACAGACTTTTAAAAAATCATCTACAATCCCACTCCACACCCCGGCACATTCACTGTTTGCATTTTTCCATGTTCTTGTCCATGGCTAATGCAATTTTTATTGCTCTTTTCACTCAATTAGTCATGCCTAGATTTCTCTTGTCTTCTCCTCACTTCTGAAGGCGGTGTACCCAAATTATTGTAATTTTCAGGTTTCTGGGATTGGAGGGGGACAGGGCGAGTCTCCTTCCTTCTCTGTGACTCTTGGCTTCCCCCACCCCCACCCCGTCCCAATACACACACACACTCCAGGTGCCCTCCTCTCCTCTTGGTTGGTGTTCCTTCATTACTCATTCCGGTTTATTGTGTGATGTATTACATGTTGTGTCATATCGTTATATAACTGTGTGTATATAGAATGTGTTTTCACTCATCACTCACTCCGGTTTATTGCCCACCTTCTGTATATATAATATTTTTCTTTTTTTTTTTGTAGAGACAAGGTCTCGCCATGTTGCCCAGGCCGGTCTCAAACTCCTGGGCTCAAGCAATCCTTTCGCCTCGGCATCCCGAAGTGCTGGGATTACAGGTGTGAGCCACTGCGTCCAGTCTATTGCCCAAGATTCTATAGTTTGGAAGAGGAGTGTGCCTTATGCATGTTCTGGAGTTGACCATTGCAAAAGGAACACAGGGACACTTACCTCGTCGAGTTCCCACCCGCTGGCCATTCTGCCCCACCTCTGTTCCCGCACTTCTGTTCCCATCCTGGGATCTCTCTCTCCCTTCCTCTCCATTGGTAACAGCTCTCAGAAACCTCACTTACACTAAGTGACTAAGTTTACTAGTAGATTTATAGTGTTTATGTGGCCCCACAATGTGTTCCACTTATTATATCTCTCAAAGTCTTAAAGTGAGGATTCTGGCATTCTTGGCAGGGTCAGGGTAAATGCAGGGACCATGGGCTCTTTTAGTACCTCCAAAGGAGTGGCGTTCAGGTTCTCGTCCAGAGCAGAACCACGATGTGGGTCTTGGGGTCTTTTCCCCGGCCACTGTTGTGTCTCCTCTTTTTGGGGGGGGGCCGGAGTCTCATTCTGTCACCCAGGTTGGAGTGCAGTGGCACGCTCATGGCCACCACAGCCCAACATGCTGGGCTCAGGCTATCCTTCCGCCTCAGCCTTCCAAGGAGCTGGAACCACAGGCGTGCGCTAAGTTTTTTTTATCGTAGAGACGAGGTCTTGCTCTGTTGCTCAGACTGGTCTCGAACTCCTGAGTTCAGGCAAACCTCTTGCCTCTGCCTCCAAAGAGCTGGGATTATAGGCATGAGTCACTATGCCCGGCTCACTGTTGTTTCTTATCTCCCGTGACACTCATACCCAGTTGAAAATGTCTACTGGGCTCAGTGGCTCAAGCCTGTAATCCCAGCACTTTGGGAGGCCGAGGTGAGTGGATTGCCTGAGCCCGCGGGTTCGAGACCAACCTGGGCAACTTCGAGAGAACTCATCTCTACAATAAATCAAAAATTTAGCCAGGTGTGGTAGCACACACCTGTAGCTCCAGCTACTTGGAAGGCTGAGATAGAAGGATCACCTGAGCCCAGCAGGTGGACTCTGGGGTGGCCGTGAGCATGCCACTGCACTCTGGGTGAGGGAGTGAGACTCCAACTCAAAAAAAAGAAAAAGAAAAAGAAAAGAAAATGTCCTTCAGCTGGGAGCAGGTGCCCCTCCCTGGGTGTTTGTTTCCATCTTGTTGCACTGCTGGGTTTCTTGTTTCTGGAGACCTAATTCCAATTCCCAGTTGCTCCTTGCCTAGGTTTCCTGCTCAGGTATTGTCTCTCTCTCTCTCTCTCTCTCTCTCTCTCTCTCTCTCTCTCTCTCTCTTTAAGTCAGGGTCTCACTCTGTTGCCCAGGCTAGAGTGTAGTGGCGCAGTCATGGCTCACAGCAGCCTCCTCAACAACCTGAGCTCAGGCGATCCTCCTGCCTCAGTCTCCCAAGTAGCTGGGACTTCAGGTGTGTGCCGCCACACCCAGCTTTTTAAAATTTTTTGTAGAGGTGAAGTCTCACTAAGTACTTCAGGCTGGTCTCAAACTCCTGGGCTCAAGCAATCCTCCTGCCTCGGCTTCCCAAAGTGCTAGAGTACTCCCAAAGTGCGAGTCACTGCACCTGGTCAGTTAGTCTTTATTTTGATTAGCTAGCTGCCATGATTTAGCAGACCGTACACAAAGCTTTTTTCTAAGAAATACACAAGTGGGGATAGTTAGGATGCACGATTCAGATGAGAACTTTCTCTCCTGGGCCACGCGTGGTGGCTCACGCCTATAATCCCAGCACTTTAGGGGCCAAGGTGAGAGGATTGCCTGAGCCCGTGGCTTCAAGACCAGCCTGGGCAACTTGGTGAGACCTTGTCTCTACTAAAAATCAAGAAAAATTAGCCAGGTGTGATGGCGCCTGCCTGTAGTTCCAGCTACTTAGAAGGCTGAGACAGAAGGATCGCCTGAGTCCAGCAGGTCGAGGCTCCGGTGGGCAACATAGTGAGACTATTACTAAAAAAAAAAAAAACTTTCTCCTCTCCTCCCACTAAGTCTGAGCTAACATTCGGATATTCTTGATCCCTATCTTGGAAGGTACTTTTATCATTGATCAACAGTTTCTTCTTTTAAGTAAAAAAGAACTGTGGTTGAAATTAAATTCAGGGCTGGGCTTGGTGGCTCAGCCTGTAATCCCAGCACTTTGGGAGGCCGAGGCAAGTGGATTGCCTGAGCCTGTGGGTTCGAGACCAGTCCAGGCAACTGGGCAAGACCTTGTCTCCACAATTAAAAAAAAAACAACTTAGCGTGCTTGTAGTTCCAGCTACTTGGAAGGCTGAGGTGGAAAGATCGAAGGAACCCAGCAGGTCGACTGCACTCCAGCCTGGACGATGGAGTGAGACTCCAACTCAAAACAAAAAAAAGAAAAGAAGAAATTAAATTTAGGAACTTGAAAACCAATATTAGAAAGACTAAATATCAGTTAACTTTGAAGCCAGAGAGGCTTGGAATTGGACCCTGACTATGCCATAGGTTAAATTTTGCAAGCTGCTGGGCATGGTGGCTTGCACCTGCAATCCCAGCACTTTGGGAGGCAGAGGTGAGAGGACTGCCTGAGTCCAGGGGCTCAGAACCAGCTTGGGTAACTTAGCAAGACCTCATCTCTACAATAAATTGAAAAATTAGCCAGGCGTGATGGTGCGCCCCTGTGATTCCAGCTACTTGGAAGGCGGAGGCAGAAGGATCACCTGAGTCCAGCATGGCAAGGCTGCAGTAGCCATGGTTGTGCTCCTGCACTCCAGCCTGGGTGACAGAGCGAGACTCCAACTCAAAAAAAAAAAAATTGCAAGCTTAAGTTTGAAGTTTGTGATGACATTAAGTGAGATACTATAGATAGGACTCAGTTCACTACCTAGGTAGCACCCAATGTTCTATCATTGTATTTAAATATTACTTGCTAACATTGTTGAACACTTACTATTTTTCTGGTACACTCGTTTGAGTGAATTAGGATGATATGATTTTGACTGCAAATAACAAAATCCCCAGCCCAACTGGCTTAAAAATTAGGAAGAAACTTTTTTCTTACATAGCAAAATTTTTCCATGGTAGGATGGCCTTGGAAATTTGGGATAATTCCGAGGGTTGGACAATTCAGGGATCACCAATATCATGAAGGACCCAGGTAGTTTTCCATCTTTGTGTCCTATCATTTTTGTCCTATTGGCATTGTCTACAGGCCAGCTCCCTTCATGTTCATAACTTAGCTTATCAAACGATCAGCATTACAACTAGGCACTACAGCATCTAAGGAAAAAGAGCCCAGGCCAGGCATCGTAGCTCTTGCCTTTAATCCTAGCACCTTAAGGGGCTGATGTGGGAGGATCACTTGAGCCCAGAATTCGAGATCAGCCTGGGCAACATAGTAAGACCTCGTCTCTACAAAACAAAACAAAACAAACAAAAAATTAGCCAGGAGTGGTGGCACATGCCTACAGTCCCAGCTCCGGGGGATGCTGAGGTAAGAGGATCAACCGAATCCAGGAGGTTAAGGATGCAGTGGGCCAGGATTGTGCCACTGCACACCAGCCTGTGCAACAGAATGAGACCCTGTCTCAAAACAAACAAACAAACAAACAAAAACTAAGTAAAATAAAATAGGCTGGGCTTGGTGGCTCAGCCTGTCATCCCAGCACTTTGGTAGGCTGAGGTGAGTGAATTGCCTGAGCCCACAGGTTCAAGACCAGCCTGGGCAACTTGGCAAGACCCCCATCTCTACAATAAATAAAAAATTAGCTAGGCATGGAAACGCGCACCTGTAGTTCTGGCTACTTGGAAGGCTGAGGCGGAAGGATTGCATGACGCTGGGGTGGCCATGAGCGTGCCACTGCACTCCAACCTGGGTGATGGAGTGAGACTCTAACTCAAAAAAAAAAAGTTAATCAGTAAAAAGAAAAAAGAGGCCATGTATGTCATTTTAAGAAAAAAGATATTCTTCCATTTTTGACCATGAAAAATATAGCTGGTATCAAATTTGCCTTACTGCCAAAACTGGACAAAATATATAAAAACAGCTGTTTTCCAACACTGTACACAGGCAGATTTAGGGCAATCCCTAAGAGAAAAGAAACAAATTAGAGGAGCCCCACAACACCCACCTTTCTTCCTGGAGGCACTTTTTTCAGACCACAGAGCAGTAGGGAGTTCCCAGCAGAAAGAGCACGACAAGCTCTGTGAGTTGGGGAGATGCAAATCAGAGTTCGGGAGGTCAAGGCCGGAATTTTGGGGGCAGGGTACTGGATAAGAGAAAGCTATGCAGAGAAAATACCCCCAGAAATATGCATAAAGAGACCCTTTGAGTCTTCGGATGAATACTAAACTGTGCAGGAGCAAATTAAAACTGTACAAGGGGCCAGGCCCGGTGGCTCACACCTGTAATCCCAGCACTTAGGAGACAGAGGCAAGAGGATTGCCTGAGCCCAGAGGTTCAAAACCAGGCTTAGCAACTTGGCGAAACCTCATCTCTACAATAAATCAAAAAATTAGCTGGGCGTGGTGGCACGCACCTATGGCTCCAGCAACTTGGAAGGCTGGGGCAGAAGGATTACCTGAGCCCAGCAGGTCGACCCCGGGGTGGCCATGAGCATGCCACTGTACTCCAGCCTGGGCAACACAGTAAGACTCCAACTCCAAAAAAAAAAAAAAAGTGACAGTCATGTAGAATTTTCTAGAGAGAAATTTAAACAGTTATTACAAATAAGTTCGAGAATTAGGCAAAACATAAAGATAATACAAATATTGACATTAATGGAAACTGTAATAATAATGAAATAGGTCTGGGTGTGTTGTCTCATGCCTGTAATTCCAGCCCTATGGGAGGTCCAGATAAGAGGATCCCTTGAGCTCAGGAGTTCAAGACTAGCATGGGAAACAAAGCAAAACCTCATCTCTACAAAAAAATAAAATAAAATAAAAATGAATTCGCTGGTGTGGTGGCACATACCTGTAGTCCCAGCTACATGGGTTGCTGAGATGGAAGGATCACCTGACCCCAGGAGTCTGAAGCTGTGGTAAGCTGTGATTATGCGGCTGCTCTCCAGCCTGGGTGACAAAGTGAGACCGCAACAAGAAAGAAAGAAAGAGAGAAAGAGAGAAAGAAAGAAAGAAAGAAATGAAACTTCTAGCTCTGACAATATTATCTATAATAAAAAATTCACTATGTGGATTTTACAGCATAATCAACACTGCAGAAACAAGGATCAATGAATTTGAAGACATAGCAACAAAACTATTCAAATAGAAGCACAAAAAAAGCATTCTGAAAAACAGTGAATAAAACCACATCAACCTATAAGATAATATCAAGAGTACATACATATAATTGGAGCCTCAGGAAGAAAAAAATGGTAATAGGAGCAAAAAAATTTTTTGAAGAAATGATTGCCAATTTTTTTCAAAATTTGAGGAAAACTATAGACCACAGATCATCAAATGTTAGCAAACTCCATTCAGGATAAACACAAATAAAATCTCAGAAAAATAGATCATAATAAAATTGCTGATTACCTGAATAATCATGGTGGCACACACCTATAGTCCTAACTACTAGGAAGTTTGAGAGGGAAGGATTTCTTGAGGCCAGGAGTCCGAGGTTGCAGTGAGCTATGATTATACCAAGGCACTCCAGCCTGGGCAACAGAGTGAGATTGTGTCGCTAATTTTAAAAAGAAAATAAAATTGCCCAAAACTAGTAATAGAGGACATCTTTAAAGCAGGGGGAGAAAGAGACACATTGTAAAGAGGAGAACAAAAATAAGAGTGATGGCTGACTTCTTGTCAAAAACACTGCAAGCCAGAAGACAATGGAATGATATCTTTAAAGTGCTGAAAGAAAATCCTTACTAACTAGAATTCTGCCTCCAGAGGAAATAGTATCCTTCAAAAGTAAAGACATTTTCAGACATGTAAATGCTGAGATAATTTATCACTAGCAAATATACTAAAGAAATGTTCAGGAAGTGCTTCAAGTGGAAGGAAAACAATATCAGAAGAAATTTGAGGACTACATCAAGAAATAAAAAGCTCTGGAAATGTAAGCGTGTGGAGTTCTATAACAGACATTTTTATTCTTATTTTAAAATTCCATGAAAAGAAAATTGACAGGCAAAGGAGGAGAAGGGGAAATAAAAGCCGAGTGTTGTAGGCTCTCATATTATACACCACCTGGTATAATATGATGTGGAGGTAGACCATGCCAAGGTAAAGATGTAGATTTTAAACAGTAAAAAATAGGCCAGGCTTGGTGGCTTATGCCTGCAACTCCAGTACTTTGAGAGATTTGCTGGAGCCCAGGAGTTCGAGATCAGCCTAGACAACAAAGGAAGACACTGTCTATACAAAAAATCCCCCAAATTAGCTGCATATGGTGGCATGTGCCTATAGTCCCAGCTACCCAGGAAACTGAGGTGGAAGGATTGCCTGAGCCCAGGAGGTTGAGGCTGTGATGAGCCATGATCACACCACTGCACTCCAGCCTGGGTGACACTGAGATCTTGACTCAAAAAGAAAAAGAAAAAAAAGTATAACTAAAAGCCAAAAGGAAAGATAAAATGTGATACTAAAAAACAAAACAATCCAAACAAAGACAGAAAAAGAAAAGAAAAAAGACAGAACAAATAGCAGAATCATAGACTTAAACTCTCTACCACATTGAAATTACATTAAATGTAAATGTTTCAAACACCTCAGTTATTTTTTTTTAATTTTTTTAACTTTTTTTAGTTGGAGTCTCACTCTGTCACCCAGACTGGAGTGCAGTGGCCGCTCCCGGCCACCGCAGCCTCGACCTGCTGGGCTCCGGCGATCCTTCCGCCTCAGCCTTCCAAGTAGCCAGAATTACAGGCGCACGCTACCACGCCCGGCTAATTTTTGATTTATTGTAGAGATGAGGTCTCGCCAAGTTGTCCAGGCGGGTCTCGAACCCGCGGGTTCAGGCAATCCACTCACCTCGGCCTCCCAAAGCGCTGGGATTACAGGCTGAGCTACCGAACCCGGCCCAAACACCTCAGTTATAAAGCAGGGACTGTCAAAATGGCTAAGAAAGCAAAGCACATATCATAGCTGGACTGGATTTTTTAAAATGTGGTACATATACACAATGGAATATCATGCAGTCATAATTATGGACAAACATATGGACGTCGCAGCAACGTGGATGGATTTAGGGTCTATCATATTCAGTGATCTAGCACAGAAACAAAGAACAGAGTACCATATGATCTCACTCATAAGTGGGCCTTGAACAATTATCATAATACTATAAGAAAAGGATTGATAGTAGTGGGAAACTGCTGGGGCACTGGGGATTGGCAGTTGAGGGAAACTGCCAGGGGAGGGAGGGGCACACCTCCTCAACAAGGGTAACTGCATAATGAAC
>CAUYQG010241738.1:0-31925 GCA_963574415.1 Tarsius wallacei | reverse complement strand
GCTGAGGTGAGTGGATTGCCTGAGCCCGTGGGTTCAGACCCACCTGGGCAACTTGGTGAGACCTCATCTCTACAATAAATCAAAAAATTAGCCAGGCGTGGTAGCGCGCACCTGTAGTTCCAGCTACTCGGAAGGCTGAGGCGGAAGGATCGCCGGAGGCCTGCAGGTCGAGGCTGCGGTGGCCGGGAGCGGCCACTGCACTCCAGTCTGGGCGACAGAGTGAGACTCCAACTCAAAAAAAAAAGAAAATAGCATTCTTACACCATAATCCGGTGCATATTGTATGTGTCTGTGTGTGCCTGTGTGTGCAACACTGAAGTAAAGGTCATGAAACCATTCCTACTTTCACTCCACTCTATTTCATTCCTTCTTTTAAAAAGTGCTAGTGGAGACCCGCCAAATTAATTTCATGAGCCACTGATAGAATGTGACCATGGCTTGAAAAAGATGATCTAATCTAAAGGTTTCGATCCTGGGATCTGTGGATGAGCTACCCGGAGCCCATGAGCCCCCTGAATGTGTATGTGTATGTGCTTGTGAGCACATATCTGTGCATGTATGCATTGCCTGTGTGTGTGCATGCTTGTGTCCATTGTATGTGCGTGTATGCATTGCCTGTGTGTGCATTCATGTGTACAGTGTATATGTGCATGCATGTGTGCCCATGTGCATGTCTGTGTGCATTATGTGTGTGTGTATGTGTGTGTATGCGTGTATGCATTTGTGTATGTGCTCATGTACATGCATATGTGCCCTGTGTGTGAGTTTGCATTGCGTGTGAGTATGTATGTGCTTCTATTCATGTATGCATGCATGTGTGTGTGTGTGTGTCCACTTTCCTGGAAATGAGTCCATGTTGTCCAAGTTTTCTGATCACATTTTCAGAGGCACCCTTGATCCTCAGAACCTACCACAGTCCATTAGGTCATAGACTAGGAAGCAGGTCCAGGGCAGCTTCAGTGAGTCAGGGCCAAGCAGAGGCAGGAGTCCCACCACTCCACTCTACTCCTGTCCCAGGCCACAAACAGATCCTGGGACGCAGGAAGTGACTGGATCGCTGCTGAGGTGCTCAGTGACCAGCAGCCACCTCGGGCCTGTGCGGCCTTCCCTAGAAAACTGCGCTGTGGGGTCGAGCCCTGGGCTGACGCCATCCATGTGACTTTCATTGCTCACCCTGCTACAGTGTCCGTGCACAAGGCCCGTGACTATAGGATCGCAGCACCCATCAGCATGGAGGCCTATGGGTGGAGTGGAGTGGGGGAAGGGAGCTGTGGAAAGATAAAGCACAGGACTAGCCAATCAATAAAACACAAGGCATGCAGCTCCAGCTCCAGCGGTGGTGCACAAGGAAAGAGCCTGGTACAGGAGAATTCAAAGCACTTGAATATTTTAACACGTCGTCACAGAAAACAGCCCTGGTTACCTGACCCTGAGTGTCAGATTGCTGGAGTGGCTGATAAGGACTGGCAGGTACAGAGAGCCGGGCAGACCTAGTCTTGAAAGAGCAGCTGGCTCTGGTTCTGGAAACAGAAGTCTGTGCTGAATTCCACTCTGCCGTGGCCCAGGGGCCTCAGCCTCTGGAGCCCATTCCAGTGTGTAGAAGGATGACAATGAGGACTGCCTCAGACTGCACCTCACTTGGCCCTGGCTGGCACTCTGGACCAGTATGCATCAGTCCCCTAGCGCCACATGCTACATGCAGGGCACCCATGAATGGAGAAGCAGGACCACCCAGGGGACAGCAGATGAGTCCAGTGCTGAGCACACCATCCACCTGCTACATGACTGATTCAACTTAACTGTTTCTATCAAAATCACTGGATGAACCAGGCATAGTGGCTCGTGCTTGTAACCCCAGCACTTTGGGAGGCCAAGGCAAGAGGATTGCTTGAGCTCAGAAGATCGAGATCGGCCTGGGCAACTTGGCAAGACCTCGTCTCTACAACAAAATAAAAAATTAGCCGGGCACAGTAGCGTGCACCTGTAGTTCCGGCTACTTGGAAAACTGAGGCAGAAGGATTGCTGGAACCCAGCAGGTCGATGCTGGGGTGGCCGTGAATGTGCCACTGCATTCCCGCCTGGGTGACAGAGTGAGACCCTGACTCAAAAAAAATCATTGGATGACACAATGGGCAGGTCTTCCTAAAACCTGAGACTAAGCTGTCCTAAGCACTAGGTCGCACCTGCCATTGGGTAAGGTGAGATCAGTCACTTCACTTTTCACCTGAGTGCCAGATGGGAAGAGTTCAGCTGAAAGTAACAGAAAGACCAGCCCCAGCTGGCTGATGCAGAGCCAGAAAAATCCAGAGGTGGTCAGACATGGTTCCATCAGGACTGGCTCCATTTCTCCAAGGTTTCCCCAGCTCTGCCCTCATCCCTGCATGGGCTTTGTCCGGTGGCTGCCACAACCCAGGTCTACACACTACCTGGAATGTTCACAACTAGAGAGAGAAAGGTCATCTCTGGACACACTGTCCTAGGGTGAGGAGACCTCTTCCCGAGTCCAAGTTGGTCCTTCCTACACCTTTGTCTGGACCGATTCCTCAATCCTGCACCAACCCTTCACCTAGGAAATGCCAGGTACTGATGAATTAGAACACAGAACCCATAATCTGAGAACAGATTGATCCCAAAATAGCATGACTATACCACAGTGAAGGAAACGGTGGGGCAGAGGCGACTGAGGACATGATCACAAAGCCCATGTCAGAATGACGTGGACTAAATGATGGTCTAAGGCACATTCCAGTGTCCCAAATGTCCCAGACATTCCTAACAGGCAAGACCATCTTGACTTTGAAGTCCAAATCTCAAAAGTTCGCATCTACTTATGTAGACTCCCTTCCTGGCCCTCAGGGAAGTCCAGCTCATTCTACAAAGTGGCCCTGGAGGTGGCAGGCCTCTCAGACTTCCTGGCTTGGGATGTTGCCGTCCCCTCTTTTGAGGGTCACTTCTCTGCATCTTGAAGTTGGCCTCTCTCTCCTCTCCTCACCATTCAGCCCTGCCCCAGGACACAGAGCTCACACTCAGGTCCCCTAGGGATGACTGGGAGCAGCCTGTAACATGCAATAGGCCTTCCTGAAGGCTTGGGGTACTTGAAAGAACTTGGACACAGAGTCTTAAAAACCTATTTTTTTTTTTGAGTTGGAATCTCACTCTGTCACCCAGGCTAGAATACAGTGGCATGATCACAGATCACTGCAGCTTCAACCTTCTAGGCTCAGGTCATCCTGCAGCCTCCCAAGTAGCTAGGACTACAGGCACACACCACCACACCCAGTTAATTTTTTCATTTTTGTAGAGACAATGTCTCACTATGCTGCCTAGGTTGGTCTCGAACTCCTGGGCTCAAGCAATCCTCTTGCCTTGGACTCCCAAAGTGCTGGGATTATAGGTGTGAGACAATGCTACCAGTCAGAGTCTTAAAATTTGATGTGAACTGCCTCTGCTTTCTTTAAGGGCTTCAGCCTCCCACCCACCCATAGCAGGGAGAGAGCCCTGAGCATGTCTTTCCTACTCCAAGTCCTGGCTTCAACTGCACAAGAGACAGTCAACAACTGCCCCTCACTGCAGGTGAGGCCTGCCTCTAACTCTAATCCCTGTCCAAAAGTTACCTCTTCTGAGCATGACTGGAAGTTACCTCTTCTGAGCAGGACCTTAATGGATCTTTAGAATCCTTGTCTCCACCCACAGTTGGGCAGCCTTTCCCTCCCACTCCCTGAGAACACAGATCAAGAAAGGCCAAAACTCATGCATTTCCCAAGGTCTGCTCTCTTTTTTAAGGTTCTTATTCTCCTCTCCCTTAAAAAAGAGCAGACCTTAAAAGTTTTGTAACATTTCTTTATTCCATTTTGAAAGGTATTCTTTTTTAAAATTTTAGTACTCACCCCTGACTTAAAGTCTAATTATTATCTCTACTCTGCTCTGGAATAAACACAAAAACCTGGTCTACTTTAAATCCCACCTGACCCATGTTTTAGACCCATCTTTTTAAAAAATCATCTAATAGAAGCCTTTGGTGAGAGCCTGTTGTTGGGAAGCTCTTGGTTTTTGTGCATCTGAAATGTCTTTATTTTGCTAGCATTCCCAAGTGATAGTTTAGCGGGTATACAGGGGACAGATTTTCTTTCTCTTAGCAGTTTGAATGGAGTAGCCTCCTGTCTTATAATTAACAATGATGTTAGTCCAGCACAAAGAAGAATTCATTCCATCCCAGGTGAAAAGCCCAAGGCACTTACCAAGTTCTTTCTTCTAACTCAATAAAACATGAACAGCAAACTGGTCTTCCCAACACCAGCTGGATGCTGAAATCTCTGCTTGGCTCTCCCAGCCTTCCAGCTTCTCCCTGGGCTCTCTGGAGTCCTGTCCTGCACATGCCCGCTTCAGGGATCAACCAAAGACTTCAAGGGAGTTGGTGCTAGATTTAGGAGCTCCCTTCTCTGTGGCTCCCTCTTTTCTGGGATTTCTTCCTAAATTGTTAGACCATCTGGCAGCCTGAACTCTGGCCTCTGGCCTCTCAACCCAACAAAACCACTGCTTTCTGCCAGAGCTCTGTCCACATGGGGCAGCCTGGAGAGGGTCTTCAGAAGAAAAGCCAGATAGTGCGGATCCCCTTTTTTCAAGGTCATACATCTCTAGCTTTGGGTTTTTGGTTTTTGGTTTTTTTTTTTTTTCATGCTGTCACTTCAAATAATGGTTGTTTCTATTTGGTCCAGAGTTTGTAATCAGCAGGAAGGCTAGTAAAACAACATTTTTCTGGAAACTGGTCAAGTTTTTCTACCCTGAAACGGTATCATGTGGTGCCTCATCAGAGGAGAAGCAGGGACCGTCGTGGCACCACTTCCAGACTAGAAAAGCGCCCCTCCCTGTCCTATCTACCAGATTTATGCTGTTCCTCTCTCACTAGCCAGTGCTTGGAGAGAGCAGGCTCCTCTCCCAGGAAAGGAAGAGTGAGGAAAGGAGCATTTTATGTAAAAAAAAACAAAACCCACAGAGACATAGGTCTGCTAAGACGTAGCCCCAGTTTACACTACTAAAAGTTTCCAGGCTGGGCATGGTGGCTCATACCTATAATCCCAGCACTTTGGAAGGCAGAGGCAAGAGGATTGCCTGAGCCTAGAAGTTCAAGACTAGCCTGGGCAACATGGTGAGACCTTGTCTCTACAATAAATCAAAAAATTAGCTGGGCATGGTTGCACACACCTGTAGTCCCAGCTACTTAGAAAGCTGACTTGGAAGGATCACCTGAACCCAGAAAGTCAAGGCTATAGTAGCCATGATCGTGCCACTGCACTCCAGCCTGTGTGACAGAGTGAGACCCCGACTCTAAATAAATTAATTATATAAAAGGCTTCCAGATCTTCCCAGAACAGAAACACAGCACCTGGCTACACATCTTCAGGACCACAGGGGTCCTAGAGAAAGCCAACAGTCAGCCGCAAATGCAAATGTGAGACTTCTGTGCAGAAGAAGCTGCTGACAGCTTTGAAGTGGTGGTTTCTCATGTCTCCTCATGAGAACCAGCAGTATCTTGGGGTCCAGTCTTTCCAGGTTTGCTTGTCTCCCAAGCTGTCTCAGCTATCCCAGTGACATGGTCAACCTCTTTAATCATGACAGTAGCCTTGAAGGACAATTCAAAAGCATCAGGCTCTCAAAGACAGGGTATCTCAGCAGGGTCTGTGTCATTTGTCATTGCTGGTGCCATTGCTGTGTTACCCTCTACTTATGTACCACAGGACAACAGAGAATGATGGCAATTATTTCACGTAGACTTGTTAATTAGCTACACTGATTTATATGTGATTTTTTTTTCACCTTCAAATCCATCCCAGGAAAAAAAGAGGGAGATGATTGGATCCAGCCCAACCTCCCGCTAGAGAGATGATTGACATCTCCAGCACCCATAGCCCTGACAGTGACAAGTGCACGCAGGTGCAGACCCAGCCACAGGGAGGTCACTATCAGATGGTGATGTCTTTCCACAGCCTCCTGATCTGGAGGTCCCTCCAGCCACAGGTGAGTGTGCCCACACAGACTTGGGGAAAAGCAGCTTGCTGGCATCTCTGGAAACAAGTATGAGCCACAAAAATTAGTTTAGTTCGGAAAACGAAGGGCAAATAGATAATGATGCCATGACAAGGAGACACCATGATTCAGCTGGGCCCCCAGACACCAGGGACACCTTCCTACCACCCAGTCATTCAGAGATTCAACATCCCATCCAGAAGCCCACCCTGCAGGGAACCAGGCAGCTCATCCCTGCAGATACCACTGTGTGCCAGGACCTGAGGGCAGGAGGGAAGGAGGGAATGTCAAAACACAGGAAGGATCAGACAACATCCTCATGCCTGATGGAGTGGTCAAGAAAGATGCACTGGCTGGGTGCAGTGGCTCACACCTGTAATGTCCTCTCTCTGGGAGGCCAAGGTGGGAGGGTCACTTGAGACCAGGAGTTCAACACCAGGAGTTCAAGATCATGGGGACATAGTGAGACCCCCATCTCTACAGAATATAGGTATTTTTTTTAATTAACTGGGTATAGTGGGGACAAGTGCCTGTAGTCTCAGCTATTAGGGAGGCCGAGGCAGGAGGATCGCTTGAGAGTAGGAGTTCGAGGCTACAGTGAGCTGTGATTGCATCACTGCACTTCAGCCTTACCACAAAGCAACACTCTGTCTCAAAAAAAAAAAAAAGATGCACTATAAGAAAAGGCACCAGAGACCACCGAAGGCAGACCAGTGTGGGAAGGCTTCTCTCCTGCTCCAAATGATGGCTGCTGTATCTGCTATTTCCACTGGGTGCCCCAGTCATGCCTTTGGCCTTGGCCACCACTCTAGGTCATGATACCCAGGCAAGGAATTGGATCCAACTCCCTCATGGCCCCATTCTATTTAAGCACTTGGCCTCGTGTTATCGTTGGGTCCTCTCTGCTGGTTCCTCCCACCCAAGTGGCCACCCATGGATGGCTAATGCCTGAAGCTTGTCCAGGTGCAACTGGTGTCTTTACAACACCACCAATCACAGCACCATCCACATACAGAGAGCAATTGCTTCTGCAGCATTGGGATCCAGAGTCAGGGCCCCAACCACTCCATCTCCAACATGTTTGGCCAAATCAGCCTTCCCCACCCAACTCACAACATTTTGGGATTCTGTCTTTGAGTATATGTCAATCAAAGGCTGACCAAGGAGCATCTCCAGAGTCTTAGTATGGAGAGGCTGTCCAACTTTTATCCATTCAATGGCAGGGGGAGAGGGAACCAGCAGGGAAGTGTCTTTTCTTGGCTTTTCTAGGCAGCCTCAAAAAACTAGAAAATGTAGCTGAAATAATTCCCCCTTTAAGCCCCACACTGGTGGAGAGCCCACATCTCAATTTGACTGCCTCAATAATTAGTCAGGCAAAGCGCACTCCCCTTCCTGGGCCAGCCTCACCTCCACCCGCTCGCATGCTAATTTGCCAAAAAGCTCCGACTGCATTTGCATGTTTTTCCATCTAATTTAGCCTGATCACAATTTAGAGCAGGTGCAGCTCCAGCAGGCAGCTTGAGCAATCAGCCAGGACCGGTGGGTGCGCGGGAACTCATTTAAAGGGCCCCCGCCTGTCGGGCTGGCGCGAGTCGTGCTTCAAGCCCGGTTCACACACAGAAGTGAGGAATGAAATCAGGCACTGCTTCGATTGCCCCTGTTGTCACCTCCATGAGCACGGAGCACTCCGGCCTCCTGAGGAATGACAAGGGTACCAGGAGATGCCCTTCACCCTCTGCCCTCCATGGGCTCAGGCTCCAGCACCTAGCTGGCCACAAAGCACTAGCACCCACACCCTGAGTAGTCCGGGGGCCCTGGGGCCACTGCCCAACCCTGACCTGACACCAGAGCCATGGAAGCAGCTGCCAACACACCCAACATCCCCTTGGCAGCAGCCTATGCCCTCCAGGACCCAAGAAGGCCCCAGAGTCAGCACTGAGAAAGAACTGAAGGCTTTGGCCAAACTCAGCACTGCTGTCTGCAAGATGCCTGGCAGGACAGCTGCAGCCTGGGCTCACACCTGCCCTGTGTTTAGCCTTCACAGATATCACTCAGCCCGTGGGCACTGCTGCCACCAGACCAGCTGCCAGGAGAGCCTGCCTATGGTGCTCACCTAGGGGCACAGTCCTCCTGCTGCTCCATCTGTCACCAGAGAAGGCAGCCCCTGAGACACCTCTTCTTGGGTGTTCTGGACAGGATGCCTCCCTGTCTAGCCAGTTTGCAGGTCCAGACCTCCTGGGGAGACACAGCTGTGGAGGATCAGACACCACAGCCCAGAGTGACCAGCCACTCCCTCCAGACCTGAGGCCACCCCTGGATGCATCTGACCAGAAGCAGGACCCACCCAGGGGCAGCCCCCAAAGAAAAAGTCTCCCAGCTGGCTTCCAGCCCAGCTCACCTTGGTTGACATTGGACATTTGCCAGCCAAGGGCCCATAAATGTGGTGTCTCCTGCAAAGACTGAGTGCCAAGTTCAAAGCCACTGTCTGTTCTGTAGCCCACACACCTGCCCTCAGGGACACACACACACACTCACAGAGACACCCACACTCACACGCACATTCTCACACTCACAGGGACACACACACACTCACACTCACAAGGGCACTGACACTCACACACACACACTGGGATACACACACACTCACACTCACAGAGACACACACACACACTCACAGGGACACCAACATTCACACACAACCACTCACCCACTCAGAGAGACACAGACACACACACACCCACTCACAGGGATGCCCATACACATACACACACACCCACTAACCTACTCACAGGAAAAATGCGCACACACATTCTCACAGGGACACTCACACACACAGGGACACCCATACACATACTCACATACCCACTCACATGCACACTTGCACACAAACCCACACTTGTGTGCTCCTGGGCACATGCACACACATTAGTGGACACAAACACAAGCACACACACACCTGCTTGCATGCACAATTGTGTATGCAAGCACACTACTTAAAATGCACAGCTGGTCCTTACCTCAGTATGAGGGCTCCTCTGGCCCAGTGGAGGGAAGCATGACCAGCTGCCACGTCAGGGAACATGCGGGACAGCTGAGCTGGATGGCACCCACACCCATGGTGAATATGAAGCAGACCCTCTCACATCCACCCTCTGCCCACAGCAGATCCCCACGAAAATGCCCACCCAGCTCCTTCACCCTCCTGGCTCCCAGTCGTCTAGCCCTGCCATCTCCTCTGCCTTCAGATCAGAACACCTCAAGGCAGCTGTCCAGTGGCTGGTGCTGCCCCTGTCCTGGCTCTGCATCCCAGGCCTCTGGGCCCAGCTACCCCTGCTGAGGACCCATAGCTGACTCTGGGGTCCCAGGGACCAGGCTTAGGGACAGGTAATGCCTCCCTGTCCTCCTGACTGTCTTGCCCTTGGGCTTAACATGAAACCCCACCCCTGAAACATACATACACCAAAAAAACACAGCATATACATACCATAAACACACACAGCACACAGAGATACACGAACACACATAAATACACACGTGCACTCATGTGGACATGTGCAGACACACACACATGCCACACACGCACACACAAGGCTGGTTCACTGTGCTCTGGTCTGACTCTCCCAGAACTGAGAGCATCATCACAAAGGATTCATGGGTCTTAATAACCCTCTTTCCATCTCCAGCACTGGGCAGCCTAGTCCCCTCTGATCCTCGCTGACTCACTGTGTTCCATCTTAAGAAAGCCATGATTCTTCCCAGCACGCTGCCGCAGCAGTCTAACCTTCACACAGCCCACCAGTGAGCCCTGCTGGGTGACATAACTCAGAATCCACTTCACACACTACCCCACCGGCCCCTCCTCCTGCTTCCTCATTGCCACCCACACCAGGCCCCACTCCATGATTAATCCCTGGTCAAATTTTTTGGAGGCGTTTGGCCCTGTCCTCTCTTGCATCCTGCTTTGTGTACCCTGGATTAGGTCATCAAATGAGCAGTAAACATGATGATGGTGATAATGATAATGATCATGATCATGATTATGATGGTGATGAGAGTGGTGGTGGTGGTGGTAGTGATGATAATGACAATGGAGGTAATGATTGATGATGGTAATGATGATGATGGTGGTGATGATGGTGATAAGGATGGTGATGATAGTAATGAGGATGGTGATCAGGATGGTGGTGATGATGATGATGGTGATGGTGGTAGTGGTGATGGTGATAAGGATGGTGGTGATAGTGATGATGGTGATGGTGGTAGTGGTGATGGTGATAAGGATGGTGGTGATAGTGATGATGATGAAGGTGATGGTGATGATGGTGATGATGATGATGATGATGGTGATGATGATGATGGTGGTGGTGATGGTGGTGATGGTGATAATGATGATTATGACAGTAGTGATGGTGGTGATGGTGATGATGATGGTGAAGGTGATGATGGTAAAGGTGATGTTGATGATGATGATGATGGTGATGGTGATTATGGTGACGATGGTAGTGATGGTGATGATGACAATGGTGATGATGGTGATGGTGAACATGACGGTGATGGTAAAGGTGATGAAGTGGCGGTGGTGATGGTATTGGTGATGAAGAGGTTGATGACAATGTTTTGACTGATTAAGAACTCACTCCGGGCCAAATAGTAAGGATGCTAAGTGTTTTACATCTTCTAATCTTCAGAATAATCACAAAATGGCTTTTATTAGCCCCTTTTCCAGAAAAGATCAAGACTTAGAGTGTCAGCAACATGCCCAGGGTCCATAACCAGCAAAGATGGGACCCAGGCTTGTCTCCCCCAGAGCACGTGTCCATGCCCTGCCTCCACTCCGCTGGCATAGAAAGAAGTCAGACGTTGCCTTTAGGACCCAGATGAAGCATCTCCCCACAGCTCCTTCCTGGGGCACGGACAGCTGCCAGTGACTGCTGCTCTCCATGCCCTTCCAGTGCCCCGGATGTCTCCACAAGGAAGCCCTGTGCTCAGGCTCCACCTCCGCCTCTGCCTCCTCCTCCTCCTCCTCCGCAGAGCCCCTGTGGAGTCATCCTCTCCAGCAGAAACTTTACCCAGAGATCCTGTCCCTCCCACCCCACCCTGTCCCCATTCTGAGGTGTGGGTGGCTTTCACAGCTGCTGTGGCGAGGACCCACGCCCACCTCCTGGGCTGTTCAGCTCCCTCAGAACCGTGGCAAGCTCAGAGCTGTCAAGACGCAGCCCAGTCGTGCCAGCTCCCTCCCTCACAGCCAGATTCTCGGGTTCCCCCTTTCCTTTTTAATGTCTTTGTTCCTTTGATCTGGAGGACAGGGATGGCTTCAGGGTTTTCTGGCCCAGTGGCCCCATCCCCATTACCAAGTTCTGGGTGTCAAAGCCATGCCCCAGCGGGAAACTTCACATACTGGAAACACACACCCTTCCTTACATCCCGAGTCATAAAGGGGCCTGGTTGGTTAGATATGGCAGGAGAGTCCACCAGGGGCAAAAGGGCCTGCAGGTTCCCAACCCCAGGGATGCTACCCTCACCCCCCATCTGGTCCTGAGTACCCAGGCACACAGGGGCAGTCCTGCCAGACATCACACACAGTGGTCTACACGGCAGGGCAGGTCTGGGTGTCTTAGCTAGCTTTAGGGGAGGGTGTGCCCTGCACCACTTCCTGCGGGGTGCCCCGAGCCACAGGCTCTACCCAGAAGGCAGGGACCCTGGAGGCTGATGTTTGTTCCCTCCCCTCAACAGGCACTCAGCTCCAGCCAGGACAGGGGAGGGGAAAGCTATCCAGGACGTGCTGGGGGTCCCAGGAGTACTGTAGGCCACCTCAGGACCACACTCCCCATGCCCGCCCTCCCTCCCCACCCATGTCTACATGTGTTGTGAGCACAAATGGGTCACGGTTGAAAGAACACCTGTAGGCCTGTGGCTCACAGTATCACTGCCCTCAAGAGCCCCCAGGGACCCCCAGGGGTGGCAAACACCCTCCCCGTAGCTGCGCTCAACACACACAGGTGACAAGAAGGGGAGGTCGATGCCAGCACTCCCTCCCACCCTTGTCACAAGTGCATGCCCCAAGGAAGGGAGTGAGGGTTGCAAAGCCTGAGTTCAGATCTGCTGCCCCTGAGGTGGGTGGAAGTGCCTTGCTCGGCTGGGCTTCAGGTTCAGCTGCAAAAGCAAAGGGACATGGGGGGACAAAGGCCCAGTTCTCCATGGGGAGAGGCTAGAAGAGTCTGCGGGAGGTTGCCTGTGACACCAGTATCCCCTACCTCCTCCCATGCCCTTTGCAGTGTGACTCTGCTGCTCCTGCACCAAGAAGGGGAGTCTGTCTCCTGCCCCTGAATGTGTGCTAGTCCTGTGACTTGTTGGGCTGAGATGAGGGAGCCAAGATTATGACAGCCAGTTCTAAGCCCAAACCTCAAGAGGGACCTGATGGTTTATGAGTCCCCATCCCACCCCCAAGCACCCTGCCCACAGTCAGAGATGGCTCCTGGTTGATTAACAGGTGCCAACCACCTTCATGGACCCAACACTCTCCCCTCTTGTCACCCTGCCTCAAATTGTTGCCATCTCCATAAGTGACAACCCGACTGAGCGGGCTGCAGCCCCCAATGGCTGAGTCCACAGTCCTCATTGGCTATGGGTCCAGGGCCAGGCTACTGCCCTGACCCCGCACCAACGTCAGGCCCTGCTGTCTTCAGAGAGATGTTCAGAACAGACAGAGGCTTCCAGAGGAGAACCCAAGCTCTCAGCAGACCTCAGGTCCTGAGACTAACCCTTCCTAGGCACAACCTTTCACAAATAGACCCTAAGAGCTAACTTGCGGCTTTGAAGGATTCCAGCAAGCCAGGTGCTGTCTTACAGAAGATTCCTTCTCCAGGGAAATCCTGGCTGGAGTCTCAGCCTGTGAGGGAAGTAGACACGGTGCAGCGAGAAAAGCTGGACAGAGTTTTGACTTGGGTGAGGGCCTAGGGACTGAGGGTGCCCTTAGACCCCTAGTGCCTACAGCCCCAGAGCAACACTCACAGAATCTCACCCGAGGCACCAGCTGGTGGAAAGGTTTTTATAAAAGGGAGGGGCCAGATTCAGTGGCTCACACCTGTAATCCCAGCACTTAGAGAGGCCAAAGCAAGAGGATTGTCAGAGCCCACAGGTTTGTAACCAGCCTGGGCAACATGGCGAGACCTCATTTCTACAATAAATCAAAAAATTAGCTGGGTGTTGTAGCGTGCCTATAGCTCCAGCTACTTGGAAGGCTGAGGTGGAAAAATCACCGGACCCAGGAGGTCTAGGCTACGGTAGCCATGATCGCATCACTGCACTCCAGCCCGGACGACAGAGTGAGACTCTGACTCAAATAAATAAGTAAACAAATAAACAAGCAAACAAATAAACGGGAGGGGAGGATATGGGAAGGGACAGGGGCTATAGCTGAGGCTGGTTAGGAGGAGACCTCTCCTGCCTCAAGAATATACCCAGTGTCCTTCTAAGGCTCTCACAGGCCCACTTCTTCACTTAGCAGTGTTTCAGACACATGACCTGGAACCCACCTTCCCTCTAGGGCTGGGAACGGGCAGGGCTGCAACAGGTCCCTCACAGGGCAGCTACCGACCTCCGATAGGCCTGACAGAGCCACTGGGCACCAGCTGGTTCTTTTCCTGGGGGGTTCAGTTCACTCTTTAGCAAGTATCCACTGCCCACCAGGCACTGGGCAAGGCCCCGCCCCCAGGGAGCCCAAAGCCAGCGTGCACTGGACAAGTCAGGGCTGCACAGAGGAGCCCGACAGGGACAAGGGGGTGCCATGTTTCATGAAGGTCAAGGAGGCTTCACGGAGCCTCCTGGGTGGCAGGAACAGTCCACAAGAAGAGGATGGGAAAGGGGTCCCAGGAAAAGAGGGACAGCTTGGCGTGCAAGGGTCCTAGACATTGTCAGTGAGCAAACATCACAGTGAAGGACCTAAGTGGGTAACAGGAAGCTGGAGAGGTGGAGAGGCCAGACCTGGGAGGCCTGGCAAGCCAGGGACAGCTGGAATTGTGTCTGGTGACTCCAAAAGCCAGGCCACCTGCAGGGTTCACTCTAATTGGTCCAGGGTACAGCCCAGGTTGAGGTCACTGGCACTGAGGAGCTGGAAGGACGCCCCACTCTCAGGAAACCGTGGGCTTCTCACCTCTGCCCCATGCCACGCTGTGGGCTGTGGCCCCAGGGCAGGTCCTGGCAAGGCCAGGGTCTGAGAGCAATATCCCACTCTCCACCCTGCCCTCCCAAACCCCCTTCCCTGTGTTCACCATCTCCTCTGGGGGAGGAGAAAGCACGAGAGGTGACCCTACATGGAGTCAGCTCAGCATAGGGCAGGAGCATCTAGAAGCCGCTGGCTGGCAAGACAGCTTTTCCGAGGACAGTCACCGTGGGCGGCTCATGTGGCTCTTCTTTGTGGCAACGTGCGCTTTGCTGAGGAAGCCCGCCAGGCACCAGGGCACATGGGCATGTGGGCGCAGGTGTGCAGGAGGGCCTTGTGCAGGCCAGTGTGATGGGGGGAAGAGTACGTATTCAAGTATGAGCTTCTAGGAGCACGTGTCTGTGTATGAATGTGTGTGAATATGTGAGTGTGAGATTGTGTGTGTGTTTGAATGTGTGAGGGTGCTTGAGCACTTGAGTGTGTAGAGCATGTGTGTGGGCACACATGTGAGTGTATGGGCATGTCTGAGTGTATGAGCACGTGCAAGTGCCCTGTATGCGTACATGTGAGTGGATGAGAGTGTTGTGAGCACACACATGTGAGTGCACTGTGTGAGAGAGTATGTGAGTACACACATACGTGAGTGTGTGTGCACACAGGCAAGATAGGGTCTTGGCCTTGGGCATCCAAAGGCCCCATCCCTCTGCACCTGACAGAGGGGGGTAAGAGAGGGGAGAGGCATAGGAGGGAGCAGAGGATAAGGGGGCAAGGAAGAGAGTGAATCCTCATGCCTAGACCACAGTGAGGACATGGTGGCGACATCTCCTTCTCCCCTTGCCCTGTCACCTGGTCCTGGTCCTCACGGTGCCCCGGGGCAGCACCAGCAGAGCAGGAGGCCCCCTTGAGTGTCATGCCCTGGCACTGCGCCTATCCGAGGTCTCCTGGCCCTGACTGTGGTATCCGCTACAGAGCAGAAAGCTAGGTTTGGGGAGGTGAGTAACTGGCCAGAGCCTTGGCCCTGGTGCCTCCAGTCAGGATCTGAGTCTCGGTGGACCCAGTCAAAATCTCCCAGTCGGGTGCTCAGCACAGCTGAAGGTCTGTGTCAGACACTACAGACTAGCACCTGTGTGAGAAAGTCCTCTCGGTGACACCTGACCCCTCCATCCCACCCTCTGACTGGCAGACCCGGCACTCCATGCCCTTCCCAGGTCCTCAGGCCCTGGGTGTCTGTTCTCCCCAGGCTCAGCTCTACCATGCGGGGTCCTAGGGATCCAGCCAAACCCAGGAGAGGAGCCAGAGGACACGAGCTTTCCAGGGAGGCCATGCCACGGTCCAGGAATGGCAAACTGACAATCTAAGCCTGACATGGCCCTGGGTTCACCCCCTGCAGCCTCTGGGAACCCCTCAGGGCCATCCGCACTCATGATGGGCTGGCTCCCCCTCCCTGATAGCAAATTCTTCCAAAATACCCTCTACCTCATTTCCGCTTCCTATGACAGTCCTGGCGACACCCACTCCCAGGGCTGAGGTGGACATTAAATGAGATCACACATCCCAGTACCCTGCACAACACCTGATAGGAGCAGGCATGTGACAGTGGCCAGTTTTCCTACTTTCTTCACTCACAGAAACATGGGTGTGGCTCCATGGGGACCCATAGGCTGTGGGTTTTCCATGTGAAGACCCACAAATCTGGGGCACTGTCAGGGAACAAGTGCATTCCTTCCAGGGGATGAACGCTCACATGTCTATACAAACACACATGTGTACAGATGCACATAGTACATGTCCACAAATACACAGACACATATGCATACATGCTGATTTTTACATGTGCACACTTATCCAAGTATGCACAGATATATACACACAATGCCACATGAACACGTGCATGCACGCACTCACATACACACATGCAAGCACGCACGCACATGCATGCACACACATGCATGCATGCACACGCACATATGCTCACATGTGCATGCATGCATGCACATACACCCGGGATCCCAGTCACCAAGGACTGCCCCTCTGCAGACATAAAGGTCTGGCAGAACCTCTACCACTGAATTTGGCGAGTGTTGACTTCTTGTGGGTCTCTTTCTTGATAAACCAAAGGTGGGTCTGTGACAACTTTGCCAGGCAACAATCGCCACCCCAGGCTTGAGTGGCTGTGTTGGATGACTTGCCTTTCTCTACAGAAAGCCCTCCTCCCTTTCGTTTGCAACATGCAGTGCATGTGGGTGTGTATTATGTGTTTGTACGTGCACACCGTCTCTGAAGGACTGACACACTCCTTGTCTGGGTCTTGTTGGCAGGAGGCTGAGGACAGGCTGAAACAGAGGGGCTAGGCTTTCAGGACCTGCAGAGCGATGTCCTGCCCATGCACTCTCCTGCCTACGACCCTCTCTCGGCTATGCACTCTCCCACCAGGCCTTGCAGTATGCACATCTACATTTGTGGAGAAGGGGGGCCTAAGACACAGAAAGAGAGTGCAGGAAAGCCCATGGGAGTTATGCCAGCTCCACCTGTGACGGGAGATCACACAGTGTGCTTTCAGGGGAGCCAAGCCCAGTCCCAAACGTCCCATTGCCTGTGTCTGTGCTGCCCTCCTTCCCTAGCCCTAGGGTTTTACCCCCTCATCTTTCTAATCACTACTGACCTGCTGAGTTCCTTCAACAACCCTATGTCTGCGAACTGGGGCTCCCACTCATCAGATGAAGAAACTGAGGCCCACTGCATCCAGGCCACTTGGCCTTGGTGGGGAGGTAGCTTCAAGTCCACCCATCCTTGAACCAGGGGCATGCAAGTCAGCATCACAGAGACATTCCATGCATGTGTCCAAGTCACAGGATGGCACAGAAGGGCTGTGGGGCAGTGGGAGGGCCCCTTCCTCAGGTGGGGTTGTGACTTTCCCCATGAGCAGGAACCAAGTGGAACACAGAAGGGGCTGCTTCCTGCCTGGTGGTGACATGACCTTCGAGAGGGTGTGGGCACTAGAGGCAGGCTACGAATCCTGGACATGGAACTGTGGACTGTGGGTCTCTCTTGCACTCGGGGGGCGAGAGTGGCAGCGCCGTCTGCATGGCAACAGGACAGGTGGTCGACCCCACTCCTCCCCTGGCTGCAGGGTGCATCTGCTAGACTCCAGGCTTCCCAACACCATAACCTCCTGGAGCCCTTTGCCCCAACAGGCCCCGGGTGGTCCCTCGCTCCAGGGACCTGACACCTTTTCATCAGCACAGCAGCCAGCAGGGAGGTTAGAAGGGGAGGGTGGAGGGGCAGAGGTTGCTGGCACGGCTCCAGGAGTGGGGCAGAAGAGGTGGGTAGAAGGCGCCTGCATTTGGCAGCACAAAATTGTGAAATAGGAGAGCATTGTGAAATTGGACAGCGAGAGGCGCAACCTTCACAGCGCTGGGAGCACAGTCCCAGCCACCAGCACCCTCTTCAGCCCTCCAAGGCCGGGCTCTGGGGACGACCAATCTGAGGCCAGGTGAGAAAACGCAGTGTGTACCCTCCCAGCCCTCCCACCCTGCCTTGACTAGGCATTGCCTGAATCCTACACTGTGCCTCGGTGTCCTGGGCTGGAAGGCCCTGCTTCTTAGATGTTGACATTCACTAAGACCTGGCACCAAAGCCCCAGGTTCACATGGACTATTCAGACTATTCCCTTCACACTTGCCCAGCACTGCTTCCCCCTGTGGACTCAGTGCCTTCTCCTGCCCTGGGCCCCAACCTGCCCCAAGCAGGGGCAATTTTAACAGATGCCTAGCTCTGACATCCGGGTGCCCTGTGTCCCCACCCCCGGGATTCGACACACCCCATACCCAGCCCCTCCTGGAGCTTGGCCCTGCCTTCAGCCTAGCCTGCCTGAGCACCTGGGACCTCAAAGCCCAACTGCACAGAGGAATCATGGGATCTTAGAGATCCAAGACGCCAGGGTCTCTGAACCCAGAGACAGAGACCCCTGCCTAGCATGGAGGACAGGCCCAGGCGCCAAATCTGCCCATGGCAGGAAGCTCACTCATGGCCAGGCCAGAATTTATTTCAGTGGCTTTGATTTCAGGTCTGCCCCAACCCTTCGCCAGAGGGGGCATGGGCACCCCCCTCTGGCTTTCTCACTTCCACCAGCAAAGCCTCATCTCCCTGAGCCACAGCAGCACCACTGCAGCAACAGGATCTTAAAGCTGCCCTCTGGGGTGCAGGCTCCCAGAGGGCCCCCCCAGGCTGCTGGACCCAACCAGAGGCAGGAACGCCTGTCCCCAGTTCTGCCAGGAGGGAGGGTTGTGGCCCCAGGACCTGGGGCATCTTTTGTCTGCTGCAGCCCTTCCAAGACCCGTTTCCTGAGATGTCCATCACCCCTTGGTGAATCCGCCCCTGAACTGCCCCCAGTCCTGGAGCACCCAAAAGGCTCACAACAGGAGCAGGAGGCAAGTTTCTGAGGACACACCGGTGCCAGGTTTACGTAAATACATTCCTCTCCCCTTCAGACTCTGCATACAGCCACGTACACACACAGATGACCCTGAAACCACACACACCACATGCCACGCAAGTCCCCAGGCTCTCACTCGTCTCCTCCTTCCCCAGGCTCACCCCTCCCTCTGCCCCCAGGCCTTCCTGCAACCTCACCGCTCTCTGGGGTCAGGGCTCAGCCAAGGCCTCTTGTGCACGTGGCCTTGGGGTTGGGGGTGCCCTGAGCAAGGACAAGGTCCAGGGCTGTCTTCCCAGCAGGGCAAGGGCCTGACCCGTGACGGCAAAGGCTCTGCTCAACGAGAGGTGCCACAGTGTTCCCTGGCTCCAGGCATGAGCGTCCGGGGCCCTAGGTGGGCAGGGCCTGTGAGCCCTGGTCATCAGCTGCCCCAAGCATCTGTTAAGGGGATCAGTGATAGATACTGACATGCAGTCATCTGTGGGTGGGGACTGAGGATTGCCATAGAAATGCCTAGAAATGAAACATAAGTCCTGTCCCTCCCTGATGCCCAAATGGATGTGTCCAAACTTAGCTCTTGAGAGCAAAGGGGCAAGTAGAGGATTGGGGTGATTTGGGGGGGTTTACAAGGCACTCACTTTAATTTACCAAAAAGTCAGTGAATCACAGAATTTTCTCACCAAGACCCTTAGGAACCTTGCCCTTTACTGCATGGGTTGTTGTGTCTGACCCCAGTTTCCCTGTCCCAAATCTCCAGCCCTACACACTTCTGGGTCCTTATTTCTTCTTCTGAAAAATGGGCAGATATCTGTCCAGTCAATCTCAGAGACTTCCTGAGAGGAGCATGCACAGTGGTGTACATGAAATGTCCCAAATGCAAGGACAGGGTGACTCGGTGATTCATTAGTGCTTGTCGTGGGCCGAATAATGTCCCCCAAAAGATGTGTCTAAGTTCTAAACTCTGGAACCTGAAAACCTGACCTTACTTGAAAAAAGAGTTTTTGCAGGTATAATTAAAGGTCGAGGTGAGATTGTCCTGGATCAGGCTGGGCCTTAAACCTAATGACTGGTGTTCTTATAAGAAGAGGAAAGTGGCTGCATGCAGTGGCTTGTGCCTGGAATCTCAGCACTTTGGGAGGCTGAGGCAGGAAGATTTCTTGGGGCCAGTAGTTCAAGACCAGCCTGGGTAACATAGTAAGACCCCCATCTCTATGAAAAATTAAAAAATAATTTGCAAAAGAAGAAGAGGAAAGGACACAGGTGGACAGGAAGAATGGCATGTGGAGATGGAGAGAGGGAGATGGTGGCTGAGGCAGAAACGGACCAATTCACACCCGGGAGCGCTGGCCCAGGAACTGGGAGTGGCCAGGAAGATTTGCCTTGGAGCCTCCAGAGGGAGCGTGGACCTGCAAAGACCTAATCTTGGACCTCATGCCTCCGAGCGCATTTCTGTTGTTTTAAGCCACCCAGCTTGTCATGGAGGCCCAGGGAAGCTCATAGCACCGCTGGACTCAGCCAGGCCATCACAAAAAACACTCTTTGTGACAGCCATGGCGTGGGCAGGAGGTGACGGGGAGGGAACCGACTCTGGGAGGTGCTGGAGCTGCCCCAGCAGGCCCATGTCCTCAGGCAGCTCCCTTAATCCGTCTCTCATTAGGACAGAGGAGAGGATGGCAGTCCCTGAGGGGTCCCTTGAGGGAGCCTCGTGGGGGGCAGTGCAGCTCTGCATCTGAAAACCCAATGTTTGGCCACTATTGGCCATGAGAAGCCAAGACGCCCAACCTCCTCCAAGGCCCGCGTCACCTTTCACCACCATGTGGAGGCTATAGCTAGCCATCGGGCGACTCGTGCTCCTGCAGAAACGGGCGGTGTGTGGGGTGTCCTGCCTTCCCTCCACCACTCTCCAGGTCCCACAAGTCTTCCCTTGAGGGCGCACCTCGGTACTCAGCAACCTGCAGCCCACCTTCTGCCATCAGAGCCCTGTCCAGAGAGGTCCACGCTGCCCCTGAGAGCTTTGAGGACGGACAGTGTCACATCAACTCTGCCTCCTGGGGAGGCGAGGGTGAGCTTGGACCCCAAGAGCTGCCAGTTCCTCACCGCCCTCCTACCCAGCTCCCTTGGGGTGCCCTTGAGACCAGCACCACCCCCTCTCCTGCAGCCTCTGATGTCAGAAGGGAATGAGGTTCTGCTGACAGCGCAGAGAATGCCGGGTCCCCTGAAGTCCCATGAAGCCAAGGGTCCCTGACCTGCACACGAGGAAGAGTGTTCCTCTAGGAACAGAACAAAACGTCTTTGTGTGATTGCAACTTTCAAGTTCAAGTACAAACCAGACACAGAGGAAAGCCAATGCTGTGAGAGGAACCCAGAGCCTGGCCGTGACCATGAAAGGAGTATGTGTGTGTGTACGTGTCTATGTGTGGCTGAGTGTGTATGTGGGCATGTGCTCCTGTGTGCTATATGTATGTGGGTTTGCATGTGTGTGCATGTGGATGTTGTGTGCTTGTGTGTGTTCATGCGTATGCATGTGTATATTGTGTTGTGCATGTGTGTACTTGTGTTGGTATTGTGTATGAGTGTACATATGTCTGTGTGTTGTGTGTGCGTTTGTGTGTAAGTTGTGTGCACATGTATGTGTCTTATATATGTTCATATTGTGGTTGTCGTGCGTGTGTGTGCATGTGTGTCTGCATGTTGTGTGCACATGTGCACTCCTATGTGTTTGCATGTGTGTGTGTGTGTGTGTGTGTGTATGTGTGTCTTTCCTTCTGTTCTGAGTTAGCAGCCTGCAAACACAGGTTCCAGGCCTGCCTGTCTTTCCCGCCCCTATAAACACAATCCTTAGCCCATGGTCTTGGAAAAAATCCCAGAGCAGGGCCTCCTGGTCACCCAGCAGCCTGGGGGCTGACCTTGATGGAGGCCTGGAGGCAGCTGCAGCCTTTGCCCAGCTGTCCCTCGCTGGGGCCCCCGCCTGAGTGGGGCCCCTTTCCAAATTCCACCCTGAAGGCCAAGGGCAGTTCAGGGGCGCAGATGGGAAGCAAATCCTCATCCCTTAGCCCCCATGGCCCCTCGATGCCTTTTACCTTTGCATCAGGGCTATCTGGAACCTGCGTCTGTGTTTCTAGGCTTCAGCCCCCTGCCCTGGCCACATGCAGCACCTGCCTGGCAGGACCTCTGACCCTGGGACCCAACACCTGTGTCTTCTGGGGCCGCCTGCCAGGAACACTCCCACACACAGGCCTCTGCGGATGTGGCAAAACCAGAGACCACTCTGACAGTCGCCACAAGCATCTTCGTAGGAAGAGGCTGGAGCTGACCTGGGTTGGGAGCGGGAGCTGACATCATTCTGTACAGAGGGGACCCTCCAAAGCCTCAGGGAACCTCAGCACAGCCCTGACTTGCCAGACAGTGACTTCTCCTTTTTCAAGTGATTTCACAGACAAGCAAACAAAACCAAAAAATGCTTATTATAAAGAATACCACTGGCTCCTTGTATGGCATCTGTGTCTCCCATTTCAGTCTCCCCTGCTGGACACCACACCTCTAGGGGTCCGGCGGGGTCTCCCACAGCTCCGCAGCGCAGCCCAGAGGCTCCCAGGAGCCAGGCCCTCTGCGGATGTTTGCTGCGGCTGCTTCCCGTTGTCTGGACGAATCAAGGTGACCTTTAAGGCTGATGCTCCCGAGTCTCCCACCAGCCAAGGTCTCTGTGGCCAAACAAGGCTTCTGCTGCCATCTGGTGGTGAGTCTTTGAAATGCGGGTGGTCAGAGTTGCATGCTCCAGGCGAGTATTATTTAGTCCACCTTCGTTAGCGCACTGGTAAGGATGGGCAGGCATCTCACACTCAGAGGGGTTGGCAAACCTGCCCACAGCCACACTGCAAGTCGCCAGCAGGATAGGACCAGGACCTGGCTTCTTCAGTGCCTTCGAACTTACACGTTACGCATGACATTGTAATAAGTATCCAACTAATGGTCCTGGGTCCCAGGTTTGAGGTCAGCCAGAGGTGGACCTGGCCCGAGCCCTTACCAGCTGGGGGGCGCTGGGCAAGTGACTCAATTTCTAAGCCCAGATATCCTCACCTAGCCGTGGAACCAGGACCGGGTTCTGGTGACCAGGAAGATCTGAGGGGTGCCCCTGAATTCATACCTAGGAATCGGTAGGGAAGGGGGTAGTCAGACCACAGGGGCCTCGGAAGCCAGGCCAGGCTGCAGGAAACAGAGGGGAGATGCGATCAAAGCTACAGATCCTTGCCCGGCAGCTGGGCTGTGGGGAGGGCTGTGCACCACACGGGCAAGGAGTCTTGGCCCAGCACGGGGTAGGCGGAGGCAGCTTAGAGGTTGCAAGAGGAGCGAATGTCCTCTTTGTTCAGAAGTTCTTCCAACAACAGCTGTGGGACCAAGGCAGGGCAGGAGCACCAGTCAGGGAGCCTCTGGGGACCACTCAGACCCCAGGAGGGCGGCTGGCAGCACTGCACCCTCTGCACCAGACTCCAAAAGAGCCTATGTCATCCTACCCCACATGGGCAGCCTCTGAACCTGAGCCCAGTGAGGCAAATTTGCGGCAGGGGTCCGGAGGTTTCTAGGCCTGGCCATTTGCAGGGGAAAAGGGGCAGCCTTGAATGAGGCCCCGCCTGAACCTCTGTTTCTCTAGACAAAGCACTGACCCTTGAGGCTGTTGTCAGATGATGGTCAGCTTAGTGCCCATGGGGGATCTGCATGACCCTGTCTCCACAGTAGTTGTGGTGACCATGAAGTCATCTGGGCACCCCATGCATGGAGGGTGGCTCCAGAGAACCCCTAGGGTCTCCTGCCACTCTCCGATGGCAAGGGTCACTGGGGCTACAGGGGCTGGTTCTCCCCAGCCTAGAGGAGCCAGGCTCTAGCCCTATGAATGGCCTCTCAGGCATATCTGTCCTACCAGGATCCTTGAGCCATCTCAGAGGGGCCAAAGCAGCCCCCGGCCACAGCCTTTAGGGCCCCAAGTTTAATAAACACCCAGGCAAGGCTGGGCACGGTGGCTCACTCCTGTAATCTAATCCCAACATGCTGGGAGGCCGAGGTGTAAGGATTACCTGAGCCTAGAAGTTTTGAGACCAGTCTGGGCAACATGGCAAGACCTCATCTCTACAATAAATTAAAAAACATAGCTGGGCGTGGTGGCACGCATTTGTAGTTCCAGCTACTTAGAAGGCTGAAGTGGAAGGATCACCTGAGCCCAGCAGGTTGACACTGCGGTGAACATGCTTGTGCCACTGCACTCCAGCTTGTGTGACAGAGACTCTGACTCAAAAAAAAAAAGGAAAGAAAAGAAAGGAAACACTCAGGTGGAGGGTAAATGGAGAACCAAGAAAGGACTGTGTCGGGAGCCTGGGGAGGCGAGAGAAGAGAGGGTCTGGCTGCTGTGCCTTGGAGGCAGACAAGACGCGCGAGTCCCTGAGCCTGTGCTGCCGAAGAGCCAGTGGGGGCCGAAGGAACGGCCACTACGTGGCAGAAGCTCTCTCAGAGCGCCTGGGCCGCTTAAAGCTGGTGCAAACCCCCAAGGGGCAGGGTCCACGGTTGGGTGGCCTCCCACGGGCCTTCCTCTCGCCAGAGGGCCTGCCCAGGCCTGTGTGAGTCAGCTCTGCCAGCCATGACAAATCCCACCACCATGCAGCCTTGACAACGCCTCTCTCCGTGGCGTATAGTGGCTTCTCCTCCCTGGGTCATCTCCTCATAGGGTCGGTCATCCCTCGGTGTGCATCTGTGTCCTCATCTCTTCTTACAAGGACACCGGTCAGCTTGGGTCATGGCCCACACTGAAGACCCTATTTCAGTTTAATGACCTCTGCAAAGACCCATCTCCAGACACACTCACATTCTGGAGTCCCAGAGGTTAGGACTCCAACATATAATTTGAAGTGGAGGTCACAACTCAGCTCATAACAAGGCCTAGGCAAGGGCTATAGGGAACACAAGACTGTGTGTGGGTGTCTCGACAGCGCAGGCCCCTGTGCAGCCAGGCTCCATGGGACACCAGACCACCAGGCTTGGGAGCTGGGCCCACCTCCCCGCCTGACCACCAGGCTTCACAGAGCAACGGGTACGCTCAACTGGTCTGAGGCAGACCCAGGAAGCAGGGAGTCCCAGAGCCCCTCGTTGTCCAAAATATGCAGCCCAGCCCAAAGCACAGTGGCCAATTTTTGCAGCCTACTGCGGGACATTCTATCTCCTGTACAGACAGGGTTTAGATGGCAGAACAGCCCGGGGTGGGGTGTCCTGCTGGAAGGGACAGGGCAGGTAGGAGTCTAGGGACTCTCCCAGGAGCGAGAACCTTTATTTAATGAGGCCCAAGCCAGGGTAACACAAGTTGTGTGGTGCATGTGTATGTATGAGAAGTGTGAGGGGGTGTGTGTGTGCATGGTGTGGGGTTAGCGGGATGTATAATTGTGTATATGTGTGGGATGTGGGGGGAGTGTGGTATTTAGGAGGCATGTATGGTGTGTGGTGTGGTGTGTGTGATGTGAGTGTGGTATGTGTATGTGTGGGGTTTGTGTTTGTGTGTATGTGTGGTATGTGGGGGTGTGTGGTGTATCTGTGCATGGTGTGTGTTGTGAATGTCATATGAGTGTGGCGTGGTGTGTGTGATATGAGTGTGGTGTATTTCTGTGGTGTGTGTGGATTGTGGTGTGTATGTGATGTGTTTGTGATGTGTGTGTATGCATGCATGCATACACACACATGTTCATGGTGGGTATGATGCGTGGTATGTGGGGGGTGGTATGTCTGTGCATGTGTGGAAAGTGTGATATGAGTGTGGTGTATCTCTGTGGTGTGTGTGGAATGTGGTGTGTGCATGATGTGTTCGGGCATGGTGTGTGCTTGTGTTTGTGATGTGTGTAGGCATGTATGTGTGGTATGTTTTTGGTGTGTGGTATATGCATGGTTTGTGGGGGTGTGTGGTGTGGGGTAGTTATGATGTACCTGTTGTGTGTGTGGAGTGTGGGGTATGTGTGCTGTATGTCTGTATCTGTGGGTGGTGTGTGTGGTGTGTCAGTTCATGGTGCATGGTGGAAATGTGATGTGAGTATGGTGTGTATCTGTAGTGTGTGGTGTATGAAATGTGATGTATGTGGAGTGTGGTGTGTTGCATGTGTAGTGTGTGTGTTTGTGATGTGTGTGTAGCCATGTATTTTTGGTGTGTTTGTGGTGAGTGTGATGTATGGTATATGTGCGGTATGTGCATCTGCGTGTTTGTAGTGTGTGCATGGTGTGTGTGGTGCATATGGCATGTGTGTCTGTGATGTGTGTGTATGCATGTGTGTAGTGTGTTTGTAGTATTTGTGATGTGTGGAGTGTGACATATGGTGGGTGGTGGGTGTGACATGTGCATGTTTGCGATGTGTGTGTTTGTGATGTGTGTATGCATTATGTGTGATGTGTTTGTAGTGTGTGGTATGCAGCATGTGGTATGTGGTGTGTGATGGGTGTGGCTTGTATGTGTGTGGGATGTGTGTGTACGCATGTGTGTAGTGTGTTTGCAATATGTGTGGTGTATGTGGTGGGTGTGACATGTGTATGTGATGTATGTGTATGCATGTGTGTGTGCTGTGTCTTAGTGTGTGTGGTATGTGGCATGTGGTGGCATGGCTCATGGCACTTGTCACCTTAAGTTGCATGGCCACACTCTCTCTGCCTGTTGGGCTGGGCTCTTATTTTGAAACCCTGTGCCCATGTTCTCCCAGGAGGGGGATACCAGTAGGTCCTGCTGGGTCATCAGGATCCCATTTCCCACAGCCTCGGCCTCCCCTCAGCCTCCTCACACCATGCACAGACACACATCCCGCCACACACACTGTGCCTGGCAGTTTGCACAGGTCCACCATGGCGCCTGTGGGCTTTCCCCCCAAAGACCTCCCCAGTCACCCACTATGCCCTGTCACAGGCACGTCAGAGAGCCACGGGTCCCCCAGGCCTCCTCCATTGGGATGTCGAGGCAGCAAGAGGCCAGCTCAACCTTGGGTGGAGGTGCTACTGGGGACACCCAGGCCCCGTCACCAGAAGCCCCCGAGGGCCAGGGCCAGGGACAGGGCAGAGTGCACCAGACAGCCTCCAGCAAGGGCTCGCGACAGGTTGCCCAGCAGGGGTGGCCGGGCCCCAGGAGAGCAGATGTGTCCTTGAAGCACATCACCGAGGGAGCAGGAGGGAGCCCGCAGAGGGAGGTGAGAGGCAGACCTGGCCTGTATCCCCTGCCCCAGCATCCCCTTCCCCATGCCCACTTGGGCATCCCCACTCCAGCCCCTCTCCCTCTCATGTTCTCCCCCAGGCCCTGGAAACTTCTCCACCCCAAATACCTTCTCCTTCCCGCAGGCAAGTGTCACCAAGGGACTTCAGTTTGAGGGGGAGGTGGGGATGCGGGAGCCTCAGTCACTCAGAGGCGTCTGGGATCAATAAGAGCAGGAGACCTGTTTCCTTCCCCCGTGTCCCTCCCCCACCCCCGCCGAGTCCCCTGATGGAGATAGCACAACCAGACAGCAAGTTGCTTGTGTCACCTGCTCTTTATTGACTGCCACGGGCTGCACTCTCCTGGTGACCAGATGTCCCCAGGAGTGGCACTACAGAGAGGAAAGTTGGAGGAAGATGGTCTGAGAGAGGCCGGCCGCCGAGAGCCCCAGGGTACACGACCTCAGCCCGGCAGACCTCATGGTGCCTGGGAAGCATGGTCAAGGCCGGCTGCAGAGGGAGGCTGCTCTTGGTGTTGGGAGGCACCTGGCAGGACTGGAGCCCAGAAGCCCTTCCGGGTGCCCAGCAGGGGTCCTCTTGGGGCCTGGTCACACTTCTCCTCTGCCCTCTTGGCACCCAGGAGGACCAGGTTGTTGTCTGCACAAGTGTGAGGTGCGCTCACGTCCCCGACGGGCTGGGGCTGGGAGATGGGTCACCCCAAGGCCTGGGCTCTCTGGCCACTCTCTCAAACCCTCATCCATCTGAGAAGATGAGAAGGAAACGAAAAAGGAAAGCAAGGAAGACAAACACCACGCCTTTTCCGTGGTCCCCCGGATGGATGGGTCGGGGGCTGCAGGGGGTGGCAGCCTAGGCCAAGGCCTGCTTAGGACGAGGGCGCGGAGCTAGGCTTCTCCTCCCGTGACACAGGGATGGCTCGCTCGCTGTGGCCGGCGTCCAGGCCAGACTGGATCTTGGGGCCGGAGAATGTCAGCATGCCGTCAGCAGACAGGGAGCAGGAGAGGGCCGACTGGTCCACGTTGGAAGGCAGGCGGTAGCGGCGGTGGAACTCACGGGAAATGTAGCCATGGTCGTCCTGGGTGGGGGGAGGGGAAGGGCAGGGTCAGAGGTGCCCCAGCTGAAGGCAACCACCACTCCCCACTCAGGAGAAGGCCCCTCCTTGACCACACGAGGTGGCCAGCCTGCGGGTGCCTCACAAGGGCTGGGGGACAGCTGGAGTATCCCATGCAGGGCCTCTCCTGAGATTCATAAATGGATACCCTCATCTATAGATGACCTTCCTGGGGCCATTTCCTGTCTGGGACCAGCTCTCCACTCCCCTGGCTTCACTCCAAAGTTGGAGAAAGTGTCCTGAACCTGGCCCTGCACCTTAGTCAGGTTTTCCCTTCCCAGGAGGCTGCTCAGGCCCCGGGTCTCTGCCGTCCAACCTAACAAGTCAGATAGCCACACGGACAAAACACTTTTCATTCCTCTGGGATGCCCTAAACCACACTCAGCTCCTAGGCCCATCTCCTTCTCCGCCAGGTGCAGAGAGCTCCAGGAAGAATTCATATTCTGGGCTGCACTAACTAAAACAGTTTGTGGGGCTTCCCCTAGCCCAGAGAAGAAAGGGGCTGTGAATAAGAAGTATGTCCCCCGGCCCAAGCCCTGCCTCCTCCAGCCATTGAAAGAAGACCCTCCATCAGAAGAAACCAAGACTTAGGCTGAGGCTGATATTCCACACTCAGGGCCCCCTCTCTGCCTTCCAGCCCCCGTGAGCAGTGTCTGCCTGGGACAGCCCATTTACAGGGCCCAGGGCTCCAGGGCCCAGAGTGCCCTCAACCCCACGGAGACCTGAGCATCGCCATAGGAGCAGGAGACTATGGCAGGGGTGACTGCCTGTGGACAGGCCCCGCCCACCCACTTTGGGACCCAGGAGGTCCTTATGTCTCAACTCTGCTGCTCATGACCTTGGGAATAATGAGGACACTGGTCCCAAAGGGCCATGAGAGGTGCCCATGTTGAGACATGTGAAGGGTCGGAAGATTCCGTGATGCAGCTGTACGGTCATCACAGGCTGCCTTCCTGAGCAGGTGCATATAAGAATGTGTGTGGGTTGGAGGCTGCCACCTTGAGTGCACCCCATGCTTGGGTCCTTTCTAAGCCCCCCTGTCACCCAGATGACCCAGATGGACCTGTGACATCTGGGAGCAGTGCTCCAACTGGGTAATTGGACCCTGAGCCACATTCACCCAGGAACAGTGACCTCCACCATCACTGGAAAAGGCTGGCTGTGCTCTGGTTGATGTAACTCCTCTCTCCAGGAGAAGCTGGGTTCAATTTTCGGATGCCGTGAGCCTCCCTCTCCTGGGCTGAAACCCCCCAGATGTTGTCATCATGGCTCCCCAGCTTACCTGCCTCTCGTTGTGCTTGCCATGAATCTCCACAAAGTCCTCCTGTACCTTCACAGTGAGGTCTTCCGGGGAGAAGTGCTTCACATCCAGGAAGATGACGAACTTGTCCCGGTCAGATCGGACCTGAAACCCAAACATCCAGTGTGGAGCTGCCCAAAGGTTGCCACTCGGGAAGGGATGTGGCGGCTAGCAGAGACCAGCTGGGTCCCTGGTTGTCAGGACAGACACCTGGGTCACTTGCCGGCATCTTCTTCCATGTACCAAGTGGGACAGAGAGTTCTGGGGACCAGGACTGTGTCACCTGGGTCAACAGGCACTAACCTCAGCTCATCTTCACACCTTGGGGGTCAGGTGAGGGGTTGACTGCCTGGTGGGTAATGGATGACTGCTGCCTGTGGGTTAGCTGGTTGTTTGGTTATGATCAAGTGACTGATTATAGACTGGTTGGCTTGTTGTGGGCTGGCTGATTAGCCGGTTATGGTTTGGGACTAGTTATAGGTTGGTTGGCTCATTAGGGGTTAGTTGATGGGTTGGCTATGGGTTGGCTGGCAGGCTGGCCTGAGCATTTGGAATGAGGTCACTGCACTTAGAGCCACCTCGCCTGCATAAGCAGGCTGCCTGCCTCTCCGCCTCCCACAAAGCTCCTCCACATTGGCTTCCTCTCCCCGCATGGCTCAGAGCATTCAGGTTCTTTGCTCCCAGAGCTGGCTATTACATTATCAGGTCTGGGGAGCCTCATGGCATTCAAAGATTGCAGCTCCAGAACTACTGTCCTGGTTCCCTATGGCTCAGGGAGGCCAACAGCTCTCATTGCCTCTCCTTTGGGCCGTGGCAGGCCCCAGCTGAGCTCGCTCAGGGCCGTGCTAGGAGATTCCTGCTCTCAGACCTCGGGTGGCATTCCCACCCTCACCCAGGACTGCTCCTGGACTCAGGAGAGGCGGTGTGGAGAACAGTGGGTCCAGAACGTTCGCATCCACCCTTGGACTTGCCTTGGTGGGACTGTTCTCGTGATTTCCACGTGTGGTTGGGGCTTTACAAACCACACACGGGTCATGAGCTGAGGGAGGAGAGGACTAGTGTGGGCTGGCTTCCTCTCCTGACCCCACCCCAGTAGCCAGGATGCTCTGGCATGTGGTAGCAGCTGGGGATAAGGGCTTCCACCCAGCCTCTGCACCTGTTCGAGGTGGGGCAAGGCTACCTGCCCCAGAGAGCAAGACAAGACCCCAGTGGCCACACAGCACCCTGCGAAGGCCCTTGCTGTCCTCTGTCCTGGTCCTTACCTCAGAGATGCCAGAGTCCAGCACAGTGCGGAAGAGGGACTGGCGGTAGTAGGGGCTGATGGTGGATGACAGGAAGGGCAGCAGGTCGTACTCAAAGAGGCCCTCGCCGAAGAACTGGTCAAACAGCCGGCTGGGGTAGAAGGGCCCCAGCGCGCGCTTGAACCAGGGGTGCTGGATGGTGACGTCCATGTTCAGCTTCGGCACTGCAGGAACCCGGAGGCTGGCAGGAGTCAAAACAGGGCCTCTGGGCAGTGCAGTGAGGAGCTGGGCCTCGGGCCCTCCCTATATACGGCACTGGCAGAATGGGGGCATTAAGGGATTTCTCTGGAAAGGCATGATTCATGAAGAAGGCTGCCCAGTCAGCAGAAACGCGCCTGGGCCCAGCGCCCGCCCCAGCCCGGGAGACACTAAGCTGACTGCCACAGAGGCCTGGACTCCGCCCAGGCCAGCCTGGTCGCCTTGGGGCCGCCAGGAGGGCAGACACCCCCGAGGAGCTCTGTCCTCTACACTCAATTTGGAGGACGGTGGGGCGTCTCATCTCCCAGATCCTGGGTGGGCTCTCCGTGCCAGCCACCCTGGTTCTTCCACACCTTGTCCTGTGTGGTCTTCACAGCCACCCTAGGATGGGGAGTTCATAACCCTGCTTCACAGATGAGGAAACTGAGGCATAGAGGTTAGACAAGTCATCCCCAGTATCTCGTAGCTCCTAGGCAAGAGTTCGTTGTTCTTCAAAAGACAAACTACCTCTATTACGTCTTCCTAATTATAAAAATTATTTACACTTGTAAAACCCTTAGGGAAGACAGGAAAGATGGAGAAGAAGCCATAGGTGCTGGTGATTTCAGCACCCAGGGGGCTATGTGGTATTGCCTATTCATCCTCCAGGGCCCTGTGTATGTCCAGTGGGGACCCTGGTGTGGCTGTGTGCATATAGGACTCCCACATCCTGCACATACTTCGAGACCTCGTCCCCTGCAAAGCCTCAGCCTCCACAGCAAGGCCACGCCGGGGTGTTGAGCCCCGCTGCTCTTACCAGGGTGGTGACATCAGCAAGGCCTGGCAATTAGTCCCTGTCCAGTTATTGCCAAGTGTCAGAGAACTCTCAATTCTAAGGCTTTTGATGTTTTTTTGGTAAACTGAACTTCAGGGCATGTTATGCTAGTTTATGTCCCACCACAGCAGGGGAAGAGACTGCATCCACGCCCCTCCCAGGCTGGCTTTGATGCACATTCCAGACCGAGAGAAGTTACTTACTCCTCCTTGGGCTGCCCCAGCTCCTATCTCAGCTTCTAGTCGGTGCCTAACTCATGTTTGTATGATAAAGGCAAACCCAAAGCACTCAGGCAGCCTGGACAACAAAGTGAGGCCCTGTCCTGATAATACAAAAAAAGAAAAATTAGCCAGGTGTGGTGGCACACACC
>CAUYQG010241734.1:0-11155 GCA_963574415.1 Tarsius wallacei | reverse complement strand
AACTGAGCCCAGCAGGTCAAGACTGCGGTGGCTGTGAGCCTGCCACTGCACTCCAGCCTGGATGACAGAGTGAGAATCCGACTCCAAAAAAAAAAAGAAAAAGCAAAACAATTTATTAATCGCCCTTGCTTGCTGAATGGTTTAAGTAAGCCAGCAATAAAGAACTCCAACACTTTGGGAGGCTGAGGCAAGAGGACTGCCTGAGCCCAGGGGTTCAAGACCAGCCTGGGCAACTTGGTGAGACCTTGTCTCTACAACATATCAAAAAATTAGCCGGGTATGGTAGCATGTACCTGTAGTTCCAGCTACTTGGAAATCTGAGGCGGAAGGCTCGCCTGAACCCAGAAGGTCAACACTAAGGTGACCATGAGTGTGCCACTGCACTCCAGCCTGGGTGACAGAGTGAGACTCTGACTCAAAACAACAACAACAACAACAAAGAACTCTGAGATGCAATCTCAGTTTCACTTGGCAACTTTATGTGGGCACCCTCGTCTTTAGTAATAAGAAATGAATTTTGTCTCTGCTTCCTCACCACATCCAACACCAACTTAAATAAGGAGCAGTCAATGAGTTGTTTGTAAATGTTTAACAATCAGTTCTCTGGGAGGGGAGCTCTGATTTGTAGGGTTTGTGGATTCCCCTGATGTAAATACTCCCACTATGCCGATTTCAAGTTACCAAGTTGATGTCACTGGACCAGAGTCAGGAGGAGAGCCATAAAATGGGTCAGCGGGGACTAGTGAGCAGGCTTGTTCAGCACAAGAAGACAAACATAACATAAGACTGGCTAGAACAGCGGTTCTCAACCCTGGGGCACATGAGCATCATCTAGTGAGCTTTAAAAAAAAAACCTAATGTCCATGCTATACCCTAACCAATGAAGTCCGACTTTCTGGGGGTAGTACCCAAGCATCCATGTTGGTTGAAAACCGTGAGGCAATTCAACATGCAGCCAGGATTGAGAACCACTGCACTTGCACAGAACTTGAACAGCATTTCCTCTTGCAGAAATTCCTTTAATCATTCTGAGACACCGTATATTTCTTTATTAAAACTTGTCAGGAATTCAGAGTTTGGAATTTGCAAAACCATGGACAGAATGGCAACCATTCTTGAGTGTCCCCTTTTGGCAGGGCTTTGTTTGCCATTTATGTACAACCATTAATTGCAGGCCCAGGGGAGAGGCAGAGTGAGAACCCCACCTTGCAGAAGGTTCTCTGAGGCCTCTCAGCTGAGAGATGACTGCAAGTCTGGCAACATTTCTTCAACCTAGTCGCATTGCAACGCCATCTGTAGGTGCAGTGATTTGGGCAAAGGGGTCGCCAGTTCTTTATTATATATTCTGTGTTTTCTTTTATTTAGGGCAAAGTGTTGGTATAAGAGTGAATATCTACTTGAAGCAAATAAATTCCTATACATGAAGCATGTAGAAAAGATGGCAAAGGCTGGAAACAGCGCAAAGTGCAAAGTAATACAATACCTCTTTTCTTTTTCTTTTTTTTTGGAGTCGGATTCTCACTCTGTCATCCAGGCTGGAGTGCAGTGGCAGGCTCACAGCCACCGCAGTCTTGACCTGCTGGGCTCAGTTGATCTTCCACCTCAGCCTTCCAAATAGCTGTAACTACAAGCGCGTGCCACCATGCCTGGCTAATTTTTAAAAAATTTTTTTATTGTAGAGATGAGATTTTGCCAAGTTGCCCAGGCTTGTTTTGAGCCTGCAGGCTCAGGCAATCCTCTCACCTTGGCCTCCCAAAGTGCTGGGATTATAGTTGTGAGTCACCGCGCCCGGCCTGTAAATTGTTTTTTCAGTACACAATTAAAAATAGGGGACAGGGTTTTCTCGACCATAATGAGCTCAAAACAAGTCATATTGGGGTATATACATAAACTTTCTTTAATCTCTTCTCTCATTTCTTCCCTGTTAATTTTTCTACTTTTATATGAAAGGTGTCAAAAAGGTAAAAGATAAAGCATTTATAGAACATGCTTTCCATTTTCCTTATGTTGAGGATAAAGGAATCTTGATCCAGGAGGTCAAAGAGCAGTCAGTGGCTGTGTTGTCCAGAGCGTTGTACTGTATGTGTAATTAAAGTTCTGCAGAATCCCTCATCCTGCTAATCAAAGGAGGAACTCGGGGCCAGCATTGTGCTGAATTTAGGAGGCTTCATGGACTCAAGAGGAAGAGAGGGCCCAGGGCTGCTCCAGGGCCGCAGGACAGAAAGCCTTCCCTTCCTCAACCATTACCAGTGTCAACCAGAGCAGGACAGATGGCAGTGAAGACAGAACAGAATTACCTTCTTCTCTGGGCAATCTGTACCTTAGAATAAGGGAAGACTTGCTCTTTTTGTCTTACCAGTCCTTTAGAGGTAGGGACTTGTTTTTGAGAAAGCCTGTGAATACTAGAAGGGAGAAAAAAATCCCTGAAGAAGGCATTTGGGGTCCAGAGATTTCCACAGCTTCAGTAGCAGCTGCAGAGACCATTTCCAACTACTCACAACCCAGAGATGGCAGCAACAGGTAGGGGAAAACTAGGAAGAGTTTGCCCAAGTACAGGTTGTCTTTCTTCTGCCAGTGGAGAGCATTCTTATCTAATTCATGCCATAGGTTAATGCTTGATTGCCTTCTTGTGTTATACACATGAAAAGTTAAAAGCATGAACTTAAGCGATTCAAAGACTGAATTTGTCATAGGTGTCCAGCCATGCCAGCTTGCCTGGGACTGAGGAAATTCTCAGGACTTGAACATTTCAGTGCTACAACCAGAAAAGTCTTAGGTATACCTGGATAGGTTGGTCACTCATAGTCAAACTTGAAGTCGAAGAGTTACTTACAGTAGATAGCAAATCCCTCAATCACGTCACTCAATTACCACCACTCTGCCTTGATTATCATGGCTAAATCTCTCATCTCAGTTGTAACAAAACCTTTTAGAAAGCTTGAAATTTTACATTGTGCTGTTTTCTTAACCAATGGGCATTTGAATCTGAAATAACATAGACATGATAGAATTTATAATTGCTTTGAAAAAAAATGTCTGGGAACGAGGCAAAGTAAAAATAAGAGAACAGATAAGTAATAAAAACTGATCTCAGTCTGGAGGCCTGAAAAAGATAACACAAAGCTTCAAGGTTTTTACATTGCCTACCTTGAAACCTGTGATTGATAGTAATGGATTGGCGTGATGTATGCTGTGTTCATTAAAGTGAAGAAGACCGGATAAGTCACACATGATGACTACTTTATTTATGAATGATTAAAATACTTTACATCCATCTATCATTGTAAGCTCAAATACTCAAGTGTACTTAAAAATCAATTCAAAGTGAAGGTGAGGGGGGAGACAGCAGGAGAGAAAGATGCTTCCTCCCGGGCCTCTGGCTTTGACATCAGGGTTTTAGTCATTCTGTGTGTGTGTGTGTGTGTGTGTGTGTGTGTGTGTGTGTGTGTGTGCACTTGCACGCACGCATTGGTTGGTTCTTTGAATAAGCAGCCTGGTTTAGTTAGGGTTCAAGGCCAAGCTGTGCAATAACAAACCCTGACGGATTTTAATAAAGAGATATACAATGTCTTGGATGTATCTGAGGGAACTCTGATGCTGTGGTTTTGTATATGGTTATGGTAAATAACTAGCCAGCTGATTGTTGTGGTCTGGCCTTTGCTGGGAGCACTGGACCACTGGAGACTCATTTAACCTACATCACCCGCACCTACGGAGAGCCTTGCTAGGCAATCAAAACAAATAGGGCAGAGGCAGGGCTGCCAGGCTGCCTGCCCGTGGCTCATCTCTTGGCGGAGTTCTGCTGACTTCTCTCCCGCAGGACAGGATGGGCTGGGAGGCTGACAAGCCTGACCAGGCGGCAGAGAACTTTCTGTGTGTTGGGTTGTCACTTCGCACTTCCCCTTTCCCCATGACTGATTCTTGGAGATGCTCTCTGTAAATGAGCCCAAGTGGGAGGAGAGGCTGACTGCTGAGTCCTGAGCGGTGCTGGCTGCCCCCAGGGGGGACAGCAGCCTTCACACGCTTGACAAGAGGCGCTCAACCCGAACCAGAGCTGCAGGCACCAGTGTCCCTGTCTCAAATTAGGGCTTGTACACTGGGATCTGAACCTGAATATACATCTTCTTTCTTTCCCCACCCCCTTGCAACTAGCTAGTATCTTATCTTTCTGTGCATAGAGGAACTTAAAAAGAAAGTAGCATTTTGAACATCAGCATCCATCAAGAGCAAAGTTGCCAAATGTAACAATGTAAGATATCATTTTGGAGCAAATGCCTAAAACTCATGGCTTTGGCCCATTTTTTTTTCATAAAATATAAAGGTTCAATAATTTTTGACTTCATCTCACTGAGTAACTTGGGACTAGGACTCGTTTAATGTTGTGTTCCCTCCCTCCAGGCATGTGTAGAGGCCTGTTGACTCAAAATCGTGAATATATTGGGCTTTTCTTTTAGTATACTAAACCTTTATCATACTAAATGTGGAGCCATTGATCTGATTGCGGTCCCACCCACTTCTGGTCGAACAATTCTCAGATTTAAATAGACAAGAAAGGCATTTTTCTTCAAGCCCTTGGCAACATTTTTATTGTCCATCTAAAAGCAGAGTAAAGATATTTTGATATTTAGAAAGAATATAGTATTCCTGAAGATGGCTTCCTAGACCTTTCTCCCTTACCCCCAGTGCCCACTAGGAAAGATGCCTTTCCCAACATCACAGTAGGCTAATGACATCTTCTATGCTGACCTAATGATGCTTCTTGGGGCATTTTGTTGTGCAGTAACCTGCCATTGGGTTCTGAAATGGAGAGTGGGGAGTGCATGGAAAGTTCTATAGAAGCGTTAGACTTTCCTTTCCCCCTGGTGCCAGGCACTCATTCTTTCACACAGCCATGGAGACTAAGAGATAAGTTGTGAGTTATTGATATTGACTGAATGTTTGTGTCCCCAGATTTATATATTGAAGCCCTAATCCCTAAAGTATTTGGTCATGGAGTTTTGGGAAGGTGATGGACCATGAGGATGAAACCCTCATGAATCAGATTAGTGCCCTTATGAAAAGACACAGGAGAGAGATGATCTCTCTTCTTCATGAGGGAATACAGAGAGAGGTTGGCCATCTGCAAGTCAGGAAGAGGTCCCTCATCAGGAATGGAATTGGTTGGCACCTTGATCTTCAAATTCCAGCGTCTGGAACATATATCTGTTGTCTAAGCTGCCCGGTCTATGGTATTCTGTTATGGCAGCCTGAGATGACTGAGACAGTTATGATCTCACTATATGCACACTGCTGGAAGGGCTCCTTAGTTTCCTGATGCTTTTTCTCAAGGATAAGAAAGAAGGAGCTGTCTCTGAAGACTAGGCCCCTCTACCCTATACTTTCTCCCATTGTTTCCCTTGTTCCAGCGATACTACTTGTCTTAATCCTGTTTGGGCTGCTATAACAAAAACATCACAGAATAGATGGCTTATAAATAAAAAATATATTTCTTATATTTTTGGAGGCTGGGAAGTCCAACATCAAGATACTTGCAGATTTGGTGTCTGGTGAAAGCCCACTTCCTTATAGATGACTCTGTTCTCACTGTAGCCTCACATGACAGAAAAACAGACAAGATCTTTGGAGGCCCCTTTTAAGGACACAAATCTCATTCATGAGGGCTTCACCCTCATGACCTAATCACCTCCCCAAAGCTCCACCTCCTAGTACCATCGCATTGAGGGTTATGACACATTCAGTCCATTTCACCACTTAACATTTAAAAAAATATCCTCTGGACCATAGTTTGGGGCACACAGTTTTTTCCATTGGTCAACAATCCTCAGGGAGAACAACACAGACTCCACTCAGGGAGTCATAGGGAGCCTTTTCTCAACTCAAACTCAGATTTAAGGCACATAAAACTTAATTGTACCTCTCAGCTTCCATGAAAGCTTCTAATTTTTTCTAAGACCTGATCACTACCATTTTCCCTTTTGGTCTTCATTGGGGAAAGGCCCTTTGTTTGATGTATGGTGACATCTGTACAAACCTGCAATCTAGCAGCTCCCTGACTCAACAATCCAGTGGATGTCTCCAAACATTGTTTTCAGAAAGAAGTCTCATTTTCTCTCTAAGGTTTCTCCCACCCTGATCCTCAGTTTTGAATTAAAAATCTGTGTCTTGGGATGTGAGCTCATTGGTAAAACTGGGTCTACAGACCTAGACACTTGTCTTGTATCTGGACACTTTCTCATCACATTTCTTCTGTCTACCATCAGCTGTCTAGAACATGAAACCTCTCCCCAGAACATAAGCATCAGGGCAATTGCCCCCAAAGGAAGGTCCTCTTCTTTTCCTTCACCTGGATTACATATACTTCTTTTTGGATCCAAACTCTGGTGTTCATAAGGCTTTTTTTCCCTCCCCAAGCTGAACATCTTTGTGTTGAAGATTTCCTATGATTTTTTTTGTTGAAACGCAAACTGTACTGATTTGTTAATGCTTCTATAACAAAGTTCACAGACTAGTACTAGCTTAGACAACAGTGAATTATTTTCTCATAATCTCAAATCAAGATGTCAGCAGAGCTGGTTCCTTCTGAGACCTCTCTCCTTGCCTTGTAGATGGCATCCTCTCCCTGTGTCTTTACATATGCCTGTCCTAATCTTCTCCTATAAGGACGCCATTTATATTGGATTAAGGATCACATTAATGACCTCCTTTTAACTTAATTATCTGTATACATACCCATTTCGACATATAGTCACATTCTAGGACTGGGGCTTAGGGCTTTTACATGTGAATTTTAAGGGTACACAATTAAGCTCATAACACTACTGAACATCAGACATTTCTATGTTAAAAGTAAATGATTCGTTTTCTGATAATTGACCTCCAGTTAAGATTTTCTTTAAAGTGGGTATGATGGTTAATTTTGTGGATCAACTTGACTGGGATAAGAGATACCCAGATAGCTGGTAAAACATTATTTATAAATATGTCTGTGAGAGTGTTTCTAGAAGAGACTGACATTTGAATCAGTTGACTGAGTAAAAAAAGATCAGCCTTCACTAATGTGGGCAGTCATCATTCAGTTCACAGAGCTCCTGAGTAGAATAAAAAGATGGAGAAAGGGTGAATTCTCTTTTTGAGTTGGGACATTCATTTCCTCCTGTTCTTGGACATCAGAGCTATTGGTTCTCAGGTTACTTAGACTGAATTAAACCATTGGCTTTCCTAGTTCTGCAACTTTCAAATGGAAAATTGTGAACTTCTTGGCATCCGTAATTGTGTGCCAATTTCCATAATAAATCTCAAATATATCTATCTATTTCTTAGTGGTTCTATTTCTTCAGAGATCCCTGACTTATATAGAAAAAAATTGGGGAAATATTTTGAAAGATTTTTTGTCCTCTGATATTCTTTCTCAATGAGTATTTATGCACTGGGGAGAGGATTATATTATTATCTAGATCCTGGCCACTTGATGATTCTCTTCCAACTCTTGACTTTATGTACTAAGAATGCTGACCATCTGAATAAAACAACATGTAGAATTTTAATTCCATTAAAATTTCTTCTGTCTTATATGAGCGAGGACCTAAAAAACATGGATTTATGTTTTGGAGGGCAGACCCTTGTAGTACAGGCTTCCCCTGTTAGGTGAGTATTCTAGGAACCCATTGGCAGTGTACCAGTTAGCATTTTTGTCGGAGGCTGTGTTTGGTTTCAGTGAATTTTTTTTGAAGATTCTTTCAAGCATTTGCCGGTTTCATGGAGCATGATTTGTCAATGTACCTGCTCACACCTTGCTGAGTGTTCAGTTTTTGACCAAAAGCCACATGGTCTCTGTGCTCCACACTCCTTATTCACACAATCTTGCTCCAAATGACTTTTATTTTGTTTCCCAGGATGAAAAAAGTCTTCAAAGGGAAAAGTTTTGCCAGTGTGGTAGAGGTGAAACAAAAAACAGAGAAGCACTAAAAGGCATTAAAATGGATGAGTTCAAAAACTGTTTTGACCAGTGGAAAAGCATCTCCATAGGTGTATTGCAACAAATGGAGAGTACTTTGAAGGTGACTGAAGTTTAAACATGCAAAAATAAATACATAGTTTTTAATAAATATATTCCAGATTTTCTTGGGTTCCTCATTATATCTGTGTTCTACTTGCTGCAATACTCTGTGGTATAAGAGATACAGCAGTTGTCTCTTTGTGAAAAAAGTAGAAAGACTAAATGATTTGGGGATGGTTTGTATTGTCTTTCTTTTTGAGTTCAGATTTGTGGCCAACTCATCCTCATGTCTACATCTTTTCCAAAAGTTTTGCCCCTTGTAGCTATAGGTGCCAAATCTATGGGAGTTACTCCTTGTTTTTATTTCACAATGCTCAATTGCACATTGATTATTAATTACCCATTTAGGCAATAAGATCAATCACTTAATTGTGAAATCCTCAACGGTAAGGACTGTTTCTTACAAGTCTTTGAATCTCCAATACCCATCAAAGACTCAGGTACCCATGGGGGCCTCAAAATGTCAGCTAGATGCATGATAGATCTATAGGTGAAAGACAATTCAGGTGCCATAGCTAAGCCAGAATTCCTGTTATTTTAATTCCCTTCTGTGTTAGTCTATGCAGGCTGCCATAACAAAATGCCATGGACTTGTTGGTTTAAACAACCGAAATTTATTTTCTTACAGTTCTGGAGGCTGGAAGTCCAAGATCAAGGTGCTGGCTGTTAGGCTCCTGGCCAGGTTTTTCTTCCTGGTTTGCAGACTGCCACCTTCCAGCTTTGTCTTCACATGGTGAAGAGAGTGTTGTGCTGGACCCTTCCCAAAAGGGAAGTCACTGTGTTCAAGAGGCCCAAGAAATGACCTGGATTCAATGGAGGAGACATGGGTTTATTCAGGAACTTACATAGAGGGAAGGTGGCCCAGGAGTGGCTGACTGGACAGGAACAAACTGCTCCCAATTGTAGAAGGCATATAGATTATGTAGCATCTTACATAGGATGGAGCGTGAGGATCATTGTGAAAAAGGTAGGGTGTCTAGTGCACAGGTATAGTGTGAGAATGTGCTTATACACACATCTCATGTAGTCCTGGCTCTAAAGGTGGGATTTTTAGTATTATAATGAACTCAAGGTGAACAAAAGGTAAGCAAAGATGATGGGTATTGCCCTAGGTGGTCCAATCTGGTTTGAACCAGCTCAGGGAACTGACTGCCTCAAGAAGGGTGTGCTAGAGCATTCACCATGGATAGCTGCAAGATGTGGTCAGCAGGCACAGAGAGCAGTTCGCCTGGGCCTCAGTGTGACTTGCATGTCCAGACATGGAGCCTGAGGAAAGGGGACATTCCAGAATGCCACCCCCAGGACTTCCTCTTGGACTCCCACCTCCATTTGGGTCCATATCCAGGCTGTGTTCATGTTGTCACTGAGTGTGTATCACCCTATAGAGTGACCTCTCTCCTGTCTCTTCTTATAAGGACACTAATCAGGGTCCCACCCTTATGACTTTATTTAACCTCAATTACCTCTGCAAATGTCCTTTCTCCAAATAAAGCCACCTTGGGGGGTTGGTGCTTCCACATATACATTTTGGGGGGAACACAAGCATTCAGTACATAACACCTTCTTCAACAAATACATTTTTTATAGGTTAGAAAATGTAACCACAGAGATGAACACAAAGATAAAAATTGAGTACTCTGATGGGCTCTTAAAACAGTCTACCACTATCTCTATCAGGGAAGATGCATAAAGGATAACAATAATCGGTATACCATAATCAGTGACAGTAATATCCCCTGCCTCAATTGCCAAAGAACGGTTGCTTTGTCATATTTCTGGGATCTCTGGGTGAGGGGCTGGGAGTATCTGTGGGTGCCCAATACTGAGTCTAGAACACTTGGATAAATACACTGCAAAGGTTTCTGCCAGTTCTGAAGTCAGCAAGCAAACTCACTGAAGAAGTATTTCCCCTTCTGTACATCTCACTCATACAGTAGGAAAACAAACATGTATATTTGAAAAATACTAGTTTATTAGAGGATGTTATTGCAAACATGTGATAGACTATGATATTTTTGTTTTGATTGCTGCTTCTATAATCACTTGCAATATCCAGGCAGATGTTAATGTTTTACTTCGGCACACAATTAACACCATAACGGCAAAACAATTGAATCACATTGTCTGTGACCATAACCTAGAGTGTCTTTCTTTATATTCAGTGGAAAAATTGTAGCCTTCTATTTGTAATGTTGCTAATATTCAGACTTAAATGGAATTTGATGAAATCTAGAAATAAAATGGATATGGATATTGAGTAAAAATAAAGCACTTGTATGTTGGCAATTGTATTTTTCCAAACTATTTTAAAAGTAAATGAGGCCAGAGTATTGTATCCTGGGAGTTTGGGTTGGACTTGGTTTCTCTTGGGTCAACTCTTCAAGAGCTGTTGACCTGAGGAGGGGATGGCAGGGTATGGAGCTGAGAAGGAGCAGCCTCCCAGGGAGAAGTTTGATCAAAACGTCAGTGATCCAGTCACAAATTTGGAGGGTATACAAATTTGGAGGGTGCCAATAACATGGAAACTGGGCATCTTATAGTAAGGAAGACTCCAAGAGGAATTGCTGATAGGTAATTCACTGAGCTTCTTCAAACACACCAGAACAGTGTTATATGTAGTCCCTTGGGTAGCTAAACAGGTGTACCCTGTGGGACTTCTGGTATACCTAGGGCAGAAGAGTTAAATTAACAGAAGACATTAGAGACCCCATGGAAGGGCGGGAATCCTCTTAGAGGTTTCTGTTTGGTGGGAAGGGTATTAAGTACAAGTTCTTAGGTTAGCATTTAGGAATACATTGCCTTAAGCTAAGGACCAGATTAGAGTCTAAGTTGCACACACATAAACACACAAATACCTATTATTAATTTGCTTTATTTAATGTATAGGGACATGTTTCACTCTTTGATAATAAATCATTTCAGTGCTGGTACATTGTAGGGAGCCAGCGTTGAGACTCGCCTGAGCTTTAGAAATTCAGGCGGGTTGCGGACCCTGAGACCATTAGAATGAGTTCAGGAGCTGAAGGCCCACTTCCCTCCTTTACTGTTTGGCATGTTCCACGAACAGGGACTTTGATGAAACTTAAAGCTCTGAGAATA
>CAUYQG010241732.1:0-10982 GCA_963574415.1 Tarsius wallacei | reverse complement strand
AATGGTTATTGTAGGTTAAATAACCAGCACCCGCTTATTAAAAACTGATTCGAGATGATAATCGCCTGAGTCTTCCGCTGGTTGCCGCAGCCCGAAGCCTCCGTCCTGCTGGGAGCCTGTTTTCATAATGAATCGGCACTGGGGCCGTACAGTAAGTGACTTCAGGAATCTTCGTCTCCGTTTTCTCTGACAGCTTTATGCTCCATAAATACTCAGAGATTATTAAAAACATATTTATTTAAGATGAACAGCTCTCCTGCAGATACAAATCTAAGCCGATAAGGCTCATAAGCCCACTTACAATAATCAATGACAGTATTTAAACCCCCGATAGCTTTGCTTAAACTCAAAGCCCTGAGCTTCCGAGAGGGGACTACAGGCTGTGTTCCCACCTGCCAGGGCAACGGGGCTGGGGAGGCCACAGCCACGGATCACCCAGCGGCCAGCCCAGTGGGGCCTGTGCAAAGCCTGGCAAGACCCTCCTTCTCTGCCTCTTCCATAAACCGTTTCATCTCTCTGGGCCTCATTTTCCTCAACTGTAGAATGGGCCGTTTGGCACTAAAACCCTATGAGTGTACTGTGATTCAAGAGGCGGCTGTGGAAAGGAGAGGCTGCCTCACAGGGTGATCATGGGGTTAAGTGGACATACGGGAGTAAGCCTATCAGGGATCTCCAGACTCCTCAGCAAGGGTGGTGGCGTCCTGTGCCACCTCTCCAAATTCACCCCACCCTTCTGACACCTCTCCTCCCTGGAACACACCCACCATCCGCCCTCACCTGTGTAGGCAGACTCATCCTTCAGCAAATGCCCACCTTTCCAGGAAGTCTTACTTGACTAAGCCTCACTCTTCCTCATCACAGCTCATTATCATGGTTCCAAAGTGACTGAGTGACTCTCTTTCTGTCCCTCTGGACTGGGGACTACACAAGCACATGGCCAACCTCGGGTCTGCTGGACTCAGCCTTGCGCCCTCGCACTGGGCCCAGGGCCGGAACGGTCTGTGCACCACAAACGCTCGTGGCAGGAATGGAGAGAGGATGCCCCGCATGCAAGAGCAGCGGTACTGGACAGAAGCACCTGGTACCTGCCCCATCTAGGTCTGGAGGATTTTAGCCCTATGTTCTGTTCCCACGCCCATCTCTCTCTTTTCTGACCATGGCTATGCCGGGAGTGTTGGAATCTGTTAGGGTAGTTTGCCCTCTCTGTTTGGTTTTTTCCAGACTCCCCTGTGTAAACAGTTTTCTTCTTATACATAAATGTTCGAATAAGCGTATCAGGCTCTGGTCTAAAATCTGTGGTTCTGACGGCGACTGCTCTGTGCATGCCCTGTGTGTGTGGGAGTAAACCTCAGGCGTGGAGGCTGCCCTGGCCACACTCCTCAACAGACAGCTAGAGCCCTGAACTCTTCTTTCTTTTTGGTTATGAATCACCATTCCCTTTCCCCTTCCTCATGCCTGCTCCCCAGAGCTGACCAGCCTGTGTCACACCTTGGAAGGTGTGTATTTTTAATCCACATAAATAGCATCACATTTAAACCTCGTGCTGTGTCTCCTTTCCCATGCAGCATGGCTGTCAGGATTGCTCTGTGTTTCAAAGGGTCCAGGAGGTCGTCTGTCACATTTGGCCCAACCCCTGCTCCGGTGCCACCCTTCTAGGGGCACGTCCTTGTGCACCTGGGGGAGGTCTCCAGCATATGCACCAGAAGCGCTGGCTGCCTCAAGTTGTGTGCTCGCATCCCTTCGGGCTGGGTCCCAAGCAGCTGCACCCACCTATACTTGCCTGCCATCCCTGCAGCCTGAGGCAGCAACCCGTGCTCCCTTCTTGCCAGATTAGTGTCGTCTTAGTCTGTGTTTCTCCGACCAGCAGTGAGTTTGAGCCTGTGCATGTCTGGGTGTCTTTGGCTGTGACGCTGGCACAGCCCTCTTGTGTTTCTCTGTTGCTCTCACTGATTTGCAGGTGTTTCCCCTGTTAGATACTCTGTGGTCTCTCTCTATGTACATACACACACAGAGTAGGGTAGACACTTGTCTCTTGTCGGTTTTAGACACTCAAACATTCCCCCCCATCAGCCATCTGTCTAGTCACTCTCCTCCCCATCCTTTAATGAATAGAAACCTTTAATGCCGCCAACACAGTCATCTATGTCACTCCTTGTGCTTTTGGAATTGTGTCTCAGAGCTCTCTCCGGCCCTTGGTCATGGCCACATGCACCTAGATGGCTCTGCATCTAGATTTGGGGCTAAATCACATCTTTCCAATGCTAAGTGATCCCAGCCATGCCTGATGCCCAGAAGGAGGAAAGTTATTTTAGTTGAAAGCACTGGAAGATTAAATGATCCTGCAGCTGCCATATCTGAGACCACAGGCCCTGTCTGCATCCTGCTCTGGACAGCCCGGTGAGGTTGGGGCCCTGTTCCCGGGAAGCTCCTCACACCATTGCCCAGGTAGTACTTCCTGCTTGCCTTGGAGGAGGCCCCAGTGCCCCCAGGGTGACAAGGACATGGTGAGGGCAGAGGGCTAGCTCAGCCCTTAGCAGGGAGTCAGACAACATATAAAAGCAATCAACACAGAAAATGTAATGGCCAGCTGGGTTCTCCTTTGGACCTGGGCATACATGGCAGTGTACGTTACCCGGGCTGCATGCTCCCCCTGCGTGGACTTTTCTAGATATGCATAATGCCTCTCTAAGAAGATGAAGAAGAAAAGGGAATCCACCTCCCTCGCTCAGCCTCCCCCTCCCTCCCTCCTTCCCTCCTGTCTCTCCCTCGCTCCCTCCTCCTTCTTCCTTTCCTTCTCCCTCCCCTCACTCTCTCCTCCTCCCTTCTTCCCTCTTCTTCTCTCCCCCTCTCCCCCTTCCTCTCTTTCTCCCTCTTCCCCCTCCTCCCTTTTTCTCCTCTCTCCCTTTCTCCTTCTCTCCCCACTGCCCAGCTCTGTTGTGTGGAGAAGAGATTGGCGAGGCAAGGAGGAAGGTCAAGGCAAGATGCCTACCGAGAACCAGGCAAGAGGAGGTGTCAGAGGGTGGTGAAGAGGTGGAATGCGTAGACTAAACCTGCACTGGGTCCCCTAGGGGATTCAGAGGAGTCCGGGAGACCGTGGGCCAGGGGATGGGGGAGCTGGTGCTGAAATGAGAAAGTCAGGATGCTCAGGGAAGGGCCCTGTGAACCTGGGTCTGCCATGGCTTCTCCCCACGCCAGAACGTTCTCATCTGGGGAGAGTCCTGGTTGTCTCTACCCTCCAGCACAATGTGCAGGCGCTCAGCCACCAGAAGTAGGCCCACCAGTGGGCTGTCAGAGGAGAGGGTCTGGGCCCCCATAAGGCCGGCTGCTCAGTGGGCAGTCATGCCAAGGCAGTTCCTTCTCATGCCCTCCTCCCTGCCTCCTCTCTTATCTCCTTCTCCTCCTTCCTCTCCCCCAGCTTCTCCCAGGAAGGGGTCAACAACAGGGAAGACAAGTCAACAAGGGGGCATTCAAGAGGAAAAGAGAACAAGGGGCTCCCAGAAGTGACTGGGAGAGCTGGCAGGCGCTGTGGAGAGCTGGGGCACATGTCATGCTGGTGGGGCAAAGCAAGCCATTTTTCTTCGCAAGTAGCTGGAAGATAGATCTTTATGCGAAAGCTCCCTATTTTGAAATTTTGGCAAGTAATTGAAATTGTTTAAAACATGCCTGAACAAAACAAAATTCAGGTCTGAGCTGCCAGGTGGTGGCAGTTGGAAGTGTCTCCATTGTCTCTGCATTACAAAGGAAGCACAGAAAGATTGACCAATGGAGCCAAGATTATACAGGAAGCAAGTTGGGCAGTGGACTATTGAGACCTGGAAGCCATCCATCCATCTGTCCATCCTTCCATCCATCCACCCAGCCATCCATTTATTCAACCATCCACTCAACCACTGATCTGCCCATCAAGCCACTCACCCACTCATCCACCCATCCATTCACTCATCCTCCCACCCACCTACACACTTGCCTACCCACTCACCTACCCACCCATTCATTCATCCATCCATTTATCCTTTCACCCTCCCATCCACCTACCTCCCCACCCCACCCTTCCATTCACTCATCCATCTACCCATTCATCTACTCAATACATTTATACATTCATCCTCTCATCCGTTTATTCATTCATCCACTCATCCACTTATTCATTCATCCTTCCATCCATCCATTCATCCATCCATCCACTCATTCATCAGATAGTTGTGGGGCTCCTGCCGTGTGCCACACCCCTTGTTCTAGATGTGGAGGACACAATGGTAAACCAGCAGATACATATTCTTCTCCTGAACATCACATCGTGAGGGAAGCTGCCAGAAAAATTGCTAGTTATAGATGCATCAGGAGGTGGCAATGCCGTGGAGAAAGCCGAAGCAGGGCAGGGGCCAAGTGTGCTGGGTGGGGCTACAACTTGAAAGAGGGTGTTCAAGAAAAGCTTGGCAGAGAGGAGCAAGAGGGAGGAGGAGGAAGGCAGAGAGGCACAGGGGCCTGGCAGAGAAGCTGGCATGGTGGTGGATGGGGAAGAGGCCAGGGCGTGGGGCAGGGAGAGAAAGGAGAGAGGTCTAAGGCACGCTGGTACTGCAGGTTGGGTGGAGCCTTCAGCAGAGGCGGGGCCCGCCCTACTTAGGTGTGGCCAGGACACTGTCTCTGTCCGGGAAGCGGGATGCAGAGGAGCCTACAGAACAGAAAGCCTGGCGAGGTAGGAGAGAGGCAGTGCCTGGGAAGACCTCAGCAGCAGTAGTGGCCTGTGGCCAGAGTCTGCATCCACTGAGAAGGCGAGGCTGACCAGATGTGGGCGCCCAGGATGGGGCCTGAGTGCCTGTAGGGGGTGGGATTTCCACCACAGACATAAAAATGGAGGTGCCAGCCTGCGCCCCAGGTGTGGCCACGCAGGCTGTGATGGAATTCAGGGAGAAGCCCTGTGTCCAGGCCCCAGGGGCCCCACCACGGGCCGGCACACTGAAGTGCTGAATTCAGCGGTCTCCCCCGCAGGCTGAGGCCGCAGCTGGCCCCGCATCCTTGGCCAGCCGGCAGCAACCCCTGCCCCCCTCCACCAAGCCCCCCCCAGCTGCACCCCAGTGAGCTTCTTGCTGGAGACACACAGCACAGGCAGCTCGCAGTGACCCAGCCTGGGAGAAGCTCTCACCAGCATGTCCACTTCTGAGTGACCAGACTCCGCAAATAAAGATTTGGGACTCCAAGTTACATTTAAATTTCATATAAGCAACAAATAACCAGATGGGGTATACTTACACTAAAGAATTACTCGTCATGTATCTAAAATTCAAAATAACTCAGAGTCCTTTATCCAGAGACCCTCTCCACACTCACCAAGGGAAGAAAAAGAGGGAAGTTTCCAGTGAATGGGGGGGACCAAGGGGTTGAGACGGCTGCTGAGGCCACAGCAGCCAAGGGACAGAGAGAGGAGGAACTGAGGCAAGGCCTATGGTCAGAGATGCACAGATGCCAGAGAGTGCCAGAGAACGCTTCGTGGCCCCAGGCTCCCCACACACCCAGCCTCAGATTGGGGGCTGTGCATGCACCATCAAGTCCTCACAGGGACTCAGAGGCAGCGTCAGTCCTCTCCTTTGAAGACAAGGAAGTTGAACCCCAGAGAAAGGGCAAGAATTTCGAGGGATACACAGCTGGAAAGGAACAGGACTGGGACAGGGATGAAGGACTGGACCGGGTCCTGGCATAGTCCTCTTGCCCCGGCATTGACATTAGAGGTGAGCCAACGTACAAGGCAGCAGGCAGAACACAGGCTCAGCGGTCATGGCAGATAGGAAGGGGCTGCCCGGGGCCAGTCACACTCGGGAGGGTTGGTAGGGATGGTGAGCAGGCACTTGGGGACCCTGTGTGACACCTCTAGAAGACTGGCATTGAAAGGACCAGTCTGCGCCAGGCTTGGTGGCTCAGCCTGTAATCGAGGTGAGTGGATTGCCTGAGCCCACAGGTTCGAGACCAGCCCAGGCAACTTGGCAAGACCTCGTCTCTACAATAAATCAAAAAATTAGTTGGACGTGGTAGCACACACCTGTAGTTCTGGCTATTTGGAAGACTGAGGCAGAAGGATGGCTGGAGCCAGCAGGTCGACCCTGGGGTGGCCGTGAGCGTGCCATGGCACTCCAGCCACCAATTCAAAAAAAAAAAAAAGGACCAGTCTGGACCCCAGAGTCCCCAAGCTGCATTTGTCACTTCTTTCTGAGGGTCCCATCGACACTCCCAGTGCCATTATGTCCTAAAGGGAGTTTAGTCCCAGCCCTTTCCCCACTTCCTCTGGCTTCTTCTATAGTTGTGCATGATCTGTGCAGTGGATGCAAAAATGGCTCCAATTCTCACCCTCTTTCTACCCATGTGCTTTGCTATATGATTTTGTAACTCCTCCCACCAAAGAGGGGGCTCCATTTCCCCATTCCTTTAGCTGACACAATTCTCTAGAAACAACATTACGCCACTCCCAAGCCCAGGTCTCAAGAGGCATTGTGTGTTCCCAGTCCCACTCTCAGGACCCTGTGACCAGAGTGTGAAGAAGATGAGGATGGCCTGCTGGAAGGCAAGAGACTACGTGGGAAAAGGTCCTGTCCTCCCAACTGAGACCAGATACATGAGTGAGCCCAGCCCAAATTGCCAACTTACAGAAACATGAGCTAATAAATGGAGGCTATGCTAAACCACAAAGCTTTGAGGTGGTTTGTTACACACCAAGAGCCAGCAGATACAGCCTTCGCCTTCCCTCTGTTTCTCAGGCTCAACACTGCAGACTCCTTTTTGACTGCCAAGTCCTCCAGCTTCACTCCTTCTTCTGGTGCCCACTGAGGGCATTCCTTTTCCTGGGCCAGCCAGGAGCCTGGGATTAAACCTCTGATGGTTCCCTGAACACTCCCCACACAGCAGCTTTCTCATGCCTGACCTGCCCCGAGCTCTTTGGGTCAAGAGCTCTGTCCTGGTCATCTCTGCTACCCCAGGAGCAAGGTGAGGACCAGCTGCATATGGAGCCAGCTGTAAGAAATGTTTGTTTAAGAAGCAAGTGGCCCATCCAGGACGGAGTGGTGCTGAAGCAGTGGCTAAGTGTTTAAGCAGGGTTCTAGAACCAGCTGCCTGGGTTCACATTCTGGCTCTGGGCTTCAAAACTGTGTCTTGGGCAGGTAACGAAATCCCAGTGCCTTGACTTCCTTATCTGGAAAATGGTCCCTTCATCATAGAGTTGTAAGCTTAACCAGGAGAATACGAGGACTAGTGCCTGGCATGCAGCAAGTCAGCGCTAACTGTTGGTGTTTAATAAATACCTGTGGATGGTGCAGCTGAGGACCTTGTCCAAAATCACTTGTGTTTTCTCAGTACTGACTCACCCTTGCCTGATGCCCTGAATTTTGGGTCCCACTTTGGAATCCCAGCTGACCAGTCCTAGGTCAGTTCCGGGTCCCTCCCATGAGAGTCAAACTCCAGCTTCCTCCTCACTCCCCGTTGGGCCTGGAGCCCTCTACCTGTCAGCTCCCCTTTGACAGCCTCTCCTCCCCCACCCTCACCTATTCCCCGGAAATGTCACTGCAACAACACTGATAAATATTTATAAAGGCAGCTGAGGAGATGGTGCGCAAACACGCCAAAGAAATAAGCACATTTTGAAACACTGTGCTTGACAGTTGACTTCCCCAAGTGAGTCTGCGCGTGTGTGTTCAAGCGTGTGTGCGTGTGCCTGCGTGTGTGGGTGTGTGTGCATGCGTCTCATGTGTGGCCTATCCTCACACATCAACTCTCAGAGTGCCAGCACCTTCTCGGTCGTCACACTGGGACTGCTGGTTTCACGGATGGAGAAACCGAGACCCAAAATGGCCTGGGCTTGCCCCAGATGCCCAGCTGGACAGAGGAAGGAACAACCTGTGCCCAGCATCCTGCTCTGTAAAGCCAAGGTCCCCCCTCAGCCTGGTGTCTATAAAGAGAGAGCAGCTGTTGGTAAATGCATTAGAGAGTTTCGTGTTTGCTCGGCTCTTATCTGTGGCAATAACTGTCGGTCTGGGGGAGATAGCCGCGGTCTGTCACGCAGGCCTGCCTGTCAGTGGGGGCTGGTGCTGGCAGTGCTGTGCCTCGTCGCCTACAGCATCCTGGCAGGGGTTTTCCGAGGAAGGCTAGTTCCCAGCAGGACTTAAGGCCGGGATTATCTATCTCATGGGAACTGCAAACAGGTTGTCCTCCAGGGCCTTGGAGGGTGCCTTTGGCCTGGGCCTCAGTTTCCATCAACCCAGCCATGTGGCCAGGTTCCTTGGTTTCTAAGGCCCCCTCCCAAAGCCAACATCCTCTGCAGAGATTCCCTAACTATCAACGTACCCCACAGAAAAAGGAAGCCTGAGTCCGGCTGCATCTCATTTGCATAGAGCAGACTCAATGTCACCAGTCTATAGAATACCCTCACACATGACCCAGCTCAAGACCACCCCTAGCGGCTCATGGAAAGGCCGGTCAGGGGAAAAAGGGGTCACATGATGGCTGATCTTGACGGGTACTATGCACCGAGAGCACCACAGGGTCCTCCTGTGCCTCAGAGCACTACGGCATGCGCCCCCAACCGTACAGGTGAGAACACCAGGGAGTGAAGGGGTTTCTCAGAAGCCCGAAGCCGCAGCTAACTGCAGTAGAGACAGGCTTCTCATGACTGCAGGATACCACTGCTCTGCACACAGGGACACCTCTGGGTGCCAGGCTGGTGCCACTCTCTGACTTAATGGCCCCTGAAGCCCTGACATATTCTTATAATAGCTATGCTTTGTAGAAGAGCAAACTGAAGTTCTTAGGGTCACTAACTAGGTCACACAGAGTCGAGGTCAGGTGAAGATTTCAAATCAGGCCTGGTGCCCCCAAAGTGCAGCTTCCCAAGCCAGGAGCAGCTGCCCCAGCCTGGAAAAGCTGTCAGGTGAAGCCTAATCTGGGGGCTTCGGGGCCTCTGTTCTGCACTGACCTCGTGAAAGAGGGGAAGGCTCAGGGTAGGGTAGGGAAGGGGAGGCCAGGCCAAGACCACAGCCCTCTCAGCCCTCACTAACCCCATCCCACCCACAGTCCCCACCTAGATGCCCTGCTCCCTCTTGCTGGGTCGCTGGGAGGCTGACTCTGCCACGGCTGCTCCATCACCTCTCCTGACTTAGTTCCCGCAGCTACCCACCTCTAGTTTCACTGTCCACATGGGCTCTGCCACCCTGCCCAACCAGAGAGTCAGTTATCATGTACGGTGCTCGCTCATCCTTGTGCCTGCCCTATCCACCCCAATCCCTCTGACAGCACTTGGCCCCGGCCCTATTACCGCTCATCTTGACATCCACTTTTCTACCTAAGCATTGTTATTCCTGTCGTACAGATGTGGAAACTGAGTCCAAGGGAGGTTAAATGGCGCACCCTCAGTGAGAAAACTGTGCCAAGGCCAGCCTGCTTGTGCTCTGCCTCTGAACAGAGGTCCCAGCTCCTTTCTGTCTCCAAGCCAGGTCCAAGGATGCTCCAAACAGCCAGCATGTAGCTGGGTCCTGCATGAGAGTAGGTCCAGGGACGCTCCCCTCTACCTCCTGCCACCCACTCCCCCCTGCCTCAGCGCCAGCCGCTGTGTTTTCATGCAGGGCCCCTGCAGTCACCGTGCCTCCTCACCCCCTGCCTCCCACATCCCATCATCCCCCCTTTCCAACAGCCAGGGAAGGAAAGGCGCCTGCACCAAGTAGGTAACCCTGGAGCCCTTCAAAGGCTCCACCCCCTGCCCCTTCCCAAAGCTCATCTTCCTCCCCAGCCCCAGTCGGTGCTCCACCGGCCCAGCCTCCCACTACATCTCCTCTTTCTCAGAGCTTCCAGCCTCTCCCCATGTCTCCTCTTTCTCAGCCGCTAGCTCAGGCTCCCTGTCCTTCCAGGAGCCCCAACACAGATGCTGGCATAGCCTCCCTGGGGCCGAGCTCTCCTCCTGCACTCTCCCCTGCCTGGAGTTCAGGGCCACTGTGCAGACCAGGAAACCAGGCTCCAAGAAGGGCAGAGGCTTGGCCAGAGCCACACAGCTCCCTCAGCGCTGCTGGGGCAGAGGTGTGCGTGGGCACAACAAAGCAGCAGGCAAGGTCTAGGGGGCACTGGCCCAACTGCCTGGGGCAGTCCTGGTTGGTGCCTGTGACCCCAAAATGGGCAAGTTGTGGACAAAATGGACCTGAAGGCTCAGGGTCCCACAGGCCCCTGGGTGGGAACAAGGACTGAAGAAGTGCTGCCCAGAAGTCCCCATGGGAGGACTCAGAGTGTCAGTGGGGTCTCAAGAGGGACCCTCCCATCCAGTCTGATCTGTGGAAGCCATTACATGGAACGAGGGACTGCCCAGAGCCCAGTCTCGGGGCCAGCACGAAGCAGGAGCCAGAGGACATACTGGGCAATCAGAAGGCCAGCGCCTCTGTGGCTTTGTCCTTCCTCAAAGGAGCCAGCTTGGATATGAGCCCATGAGATGGAAAGGTGGGCCTCCCATGGAAAACAACAGCACCCACCCTGTGTAAAGACATGCACACACACACAACTTCAGTCACTGTTCATGGCATACCTCACCACACACACACAGACAAAAACCCAGGCACATGTGTACACACACAAAGCACAAGCACTACCCACAGAAACAGATACACGGGAGCAAGTATTCAGGTCTAAAATCATGTTTGCAGAGGCACATAGATTCAGACACAGCCACGCTCTGACACACAAGGCACACAGCAATACTTATCCAGACACATGCCTGTATATGCACAAAGACTCAAGCGCATACACATGTGTGCAAATGCATGTACATAACTCAGTCACAAACCAGGCAGATCCAGACACAAACCTCATCCCACATACATGCACAGTGTCCCTCATCTCTCTATCTCTCTTTCTTTCTCTGACTCTGTCTCTGTCTCTCTCCTACTCTCCATGTTCTCTGTGTCTGTCTCTCCCTCTCCAGGCCAGCTCATGGCTAATGCACACAGACACTCATGTGTGGATGC
>CAUYQG010241723.1:0-10142 GCA_963574415.1 Tarsius wallacei | reverse complement strand
TTTGTTTTGTTAGAATAGATATCTGGGCCCTACCTCAGAGTTTCTGATGCAGCAGGTCTGGGACTTGACTGGTTAATTTTCTTTCAAAAAAGTTCCAGGTGATGTTGCTGGTGTTGCAGGATCATGCCTTGAGAACCACTTAGATCTCTGGGTGAGTGGGTGTGTGAAGCTCTGATTTACAGTGTTTGCTGATTTCTGTGATATGACTGCTCCCGCCATGGCCAATTTTAAGCCACCAATATGACATCAATGTCTCACACAGTTCTCGAAACCTTCACAACCGTCTCTCATGATTGATCCACCATAGCAATGGCTCCAGAACAACTCTCCAGGGCCTGCTTGAGGGAGAGAGTTGAGAAGGAGCCATTACTCACTATATGCCTGTCCCTGTTCTGGTCCTTGATGTAAAATGTTTAGTTTGATTCTTTCAAAAAAATCTTTAAGATTATGCCAGATTTTACCAGCTCTGACGAAAATCTAAAGGAGTTGTTTTTTTTGGCCACTCCCTCTTTCTTTATGCTCTCGTGCCTTAACTTCCTAGAGTCCCTCCCGCTTTTATGACAAATCCTCCGCTGTGTCCTTGGTGATTTCCTCTGCCTCTGCCTACCTCTAAAAGGTGAGGATTTGTTTCCTTTTCTCCTGCTACATGCACGGACCCTCAGATTCTCCTCCCCATCCCAGGCACAAAGAGGCACCAGGGTTTCTGAGATAAGAGGATGAATGATAAATGTGCTGAGGTTTCAGGAGATGCCACTGGACCCAAGAAGAGAGAGAGCCTAGTTTGGAAATTTCAAGAAAAGGGGTAGCAGTGTTCAATAGGGAACCCCTGCCTAAACCAGCAGTTATAGAGAAAATTGAGAGCCAATTTTTTCTGTTGCCCTGATTTCAGTTACCATTTATATGCTGAGGAATTCCCAAATCTACATCTCTAGCCTCTAGCGCAATAGTTCTCATGAGCTTTGCAATCTTTTATCTTAATTGCTGTCTTTATCTGAATAGTTCGCAGAAAAGCCAAACTGAAAATGTCTAAAATCATATTATTCATCACTTACCTTCAAACCTACTTCCCATTCTATTTCCTACGTTTCTTTGTGGAGCCAACATCTATCTAGTTATCCAAGCTAGTTACCTGTTTCCAAACTCTCCCACTCATTCCTCAAATTCAACCAGAAGTTCTTTAAATTTGGCATCCCAAATACTTCATGGATTTATCACACCTCTCCATCCCTAAGTTAAAGCAGTAGGGAATTCCATAAGCTTCTCTGAACTGATGCCAGGCTAATCCTAGTCATAAACCCAGGATACTTATGACCCCATGGCGACATCCTGTATGGAGGACACCGGAGACCCATCATCTTTCTGGCCACACACAGATTTTTCTTCCAGTGATTAATTTTTTCCCCCTGTAGTAAAGTGCTGGATATTTTTTTATTTTTCCTGAAATTTTACAAGGGGAACCCCCCAAAATCCAGAATTTATTTATTCAGAAATTGTGTATTTATTCTTACACGTTTCAACTTCAGTGGCCTTCAAAGTACTCTCTGTTTGATGCAATACACCTATCGAGACAATTTTTTTTCACTGCTCCAAAGTTTTTGAACTCATCAATTTTGATGCATTTTAGTGCCTCTGCTGTTTTTTTGTTCACCTCTCCCACATTAGCAAAACGTTTCCCTTGGAAGACTTTTTTCATCCGGGGGCGGGGGACGGAAGTCACTGGGGTGAGACTGGGCATGGAGGTAGTTCTGTTCTTGGTCAAAACTGCTTAACATTCTACACGGTGTGGGCAGGTGCGTTGTCATGGTAGAAGAACCAGTCACCTGTTTGCCACAACTCAGGATGGTTCTTCCACAAATTATGACACAACCTTCTCACAACTTTCAGATAAAAGCTTTGCTTGACTGTTTGATCCAGAGGAATAAATGCCAAGTGTACTCCAGGGGCCCACCCTCCAAAAGACAATTCTTGGGTTTGGGGTCACCCCTCATACATTCTTATCACCCTCCTATTTCTCTTCTGGCAAGTAATTAACTCTTCAGAATCTTAGGATTCATGTATTTGCTAGACCAATGCCATCACTGTCTGTTTGCTACAGAAGGGGGTCTACTGAGAGTCAAAATGAGCCTACGGCTTCATGACTATACAAAGTTGTTCTCATGGAGGTTTCCAATGCCAAAAGAAGATTTGACCTTGAGCCCACCGTACCTTGGGAGGATACCATCACCAAAAGATGTGCATCTCCACTAGGGAAAAGCTGGGGGGAATAATTAGTCATTTCCTGATTCTATTAAGATTCTAGTTTCTACTTAAATCCCTTAAAGAAATAGAAAGATGCGCCATTTGGAAAGAAGTTGGGGCTTGGAGAAAGGAAGAATACGCCATAGATACATCCCCATCCTTATCAACAGAAAGAAAAGCAAGAAAGGATTGTCAATTCTCAACCAGGTTAAGACATTATATCACAGTATTGAATTACTCTATAAATTTTTAAAGTGAATCTGCTCTGTCTAGTCAGGAGAATAGAATAAAACTGCAAATAAGGACACCATAATTGTCATCTTCAGAAAGTTTACAGTATAGAGGTAGATGAAGACAGAGAAACAAGAATTTACAAAGCAGTGTCATTAGAATTGTAATGAGTGTGATAGGAAACAATGGGAAGGGGGTTATATGTGAACATATAAAATCACAGAGAGCCAGATTTAGGAGAGAATGAAAAAAATCTTGCTGGAAGACATGATACTTAAGCTGAGACCAGAAGTTGAAGAGCTGATTAGGGTGCAGAAAGGGAATGTGAATAGAGAAAAAGGGTTCTAGAAGAAGGAAAAGCATGAGCAAAGACCCCAAAGTGAGAGGTGGTCTGGCTCATTTAGGCCTCCAAAACAAGTTTGTCTTAGTTTGTGTAGAATTCAGGTAGAAAGTTATGAGAGGTGAGACCACAAAAACAGAACTGGCCACATAAAGAAATTTAGGCTCCGCCATGTCTTGTGCCTTAGAAATACCCCTCTGCAGAGGGAGAAGATTAGAGGAAAGGTTATTGAGTAGGAGACTTATTGCAATAATTTAGAAGAGAAATTATTGTATCTTTTGTTAGGGGAATAATGATGGGGATGTAAATAAGTGGTTTTGTTCAAAAAATATTTAGGAGTAAGAATTGGTGATTACATACAAAGGCTGAGGAGAAAGATAAATTAAAGATGACCTCATGTGTCTGGTAATTTGCTGGATGGGAATAGCATTCACTGTGACAGGAAACTAGAGAGAAGAAGCAGGTGGGAGGAATAGAAATAGTAGAAGAAAATGAGTTGAGTTTCTACTGTTTTGAGTTCTAGGTTTTTGCAGTATAAGTATAGGCAGTAGGCAGTTGAGTATGGAGGATACAAGAGAGATTTAGACAGGGCATAAAGATTAAAGATTCAACAGCATGGAGCAGTGATAACAGGAGTGGATGATAGCCACCATGGAGAAGGTGAGAAAGGAATCTGTATTTGAAAATATGTTAAGCTGTTCAAAATGCATTCCATAACAAGAGTAGATTGAAGAGTGATATGTGTGGCATGACCTCATTGTATTTTTAAAATATTGAACCTGTATTGAATATTTCTGGAGAGATACACAAAAGATGACGAAAAAGAGATCCTTAAGAAAGAATGACTAGAGAGTCACGGAGAGAAGGGCGCTGTATGTTACTACTTAATATGTCTCCAGTATGGATGAAATATTTCACCTTGAGTGCGTCTTGAACTTGCATACTTTTTAAGTTAATTAAAAATAAAGAGTATGATCCACAATAACAATGGCTCAGAGAAATACAGTAAAGCCAAAATGAAAAATATTAATTAACTTTGCAACAAGGAGATCATGACTGAATTGATGGAAGTCTTTTCAGTGAAGTGATGAGGCTGAATGTAGATGGTTGCAATGAAATAGGGAACTTATAAACTGGGCAAATAACTTATTCTAGAAGACTGGTTAGGAAGAGAAGCAAGGGATAGGGCAGCTACCAAAGGAAGCAAGGGGATAAGGGAGAGAATTTTGTTTGTAGAGAGTTAATGGCGCATTGACATCTTGATGGAATTCACCCCGGGAGGCAGAAAGGGCAGAGACTTGAGATCTTAGAGGAGTAGGAAGGAACAGGGCTCAGGAAAAATGGACAGAAATTAACCTTGGACAGGGGGAGAGACACATTTCTCATTCCAAAAGAATGTGAAAAGGGAAGAATAAAGGCAACAGGTAAGTCTATGGTGTTGGTAGCAATAATATACGATAGCATCTTAGGCTTTTGAAATTTCCCCAGATGCAAAGAAAATAAAATCAGATTCTATCTTGCAGGCCTTTCGCAGAATAATATAGAGTTTGGATATTGATGCCCATGATAAAAACACAGTCTCTTTAATATCTGTATTATGTAAAGCAAGCACACAGAATACTAAAAGATCTTATGTGCAATTAGCAGTTTAGAAGGGGTTATCATTTATATCTGGGTAAGTTTTATGAATTATAAATTGCTTTTTCCTTCTTTATTATACCCAAGGAACCATGCAATATGGTAACATTAATTTATCTTATTCATAATATGTGAGTTTCTTAAGGGCAGGATTTGTGGCTTGTCTTTCATGTGCTTATACTCAGCACAAGGCCCAGCACACAGTCACTGCTCAATCCGTGTTTCATAAACAGACAAATATAATTCTGAAACAAAATTTGGCTTGACATATATTGTCACCAAGAATTTTTTACTTAAAGCTTAAAAAGAAGTCATCGCAAGGGTGCCTTCGGGATAGGGGAGAAAAGAAGTTATGAAAGCGCTCAACAGTGAAGACTTGCCAGCGTATATTTATTCCATATTGCTCAGTCCACCGGTAGCCATGACTTCAAAATAATAGCACAAGTTAATGCATTTTCACACCTCAAATAAAGGTTACACTCTTCGTGTCGGCCTGCTGTGCACAATTATAGGAGAGAAACCACAGGGAGTAACCGGTGGCTAAAAAGCATTCCCCAGAACATCAAAGGATTTGACCAGTACTTTCATTCACCAGAACTGCCCAGTGCAAATTCAGCCAGAACCTTTAGTTTAGAAATTACGCACCCTGGATGGCAGACCCATGTAAAGGGCCAGACTATTCCAAGGAATTGAAGAGATATGGAGGTTTGTACATTTAAATAACTGGCTCCGTTATTGTTTTTTTCCCTCCTTGGCTACAATGGCAAGTCACTTCCGTCTGAGGGCAATTTACCAGTCTGTATGAAAGGAGTTCAGTGTTGAGCCAACAGCCTGGAAATATGCCCACGTACCACGACTCACTCTCCCCCCTGGAACTCACTGACAGCCTAGCAAAAAGGCCAAGAATTGAAAATACATCACATCTGCTTGGCTGTGTCCCTAGGTGGGCCCAGCTCTGGCAAGGTTAAGGCACACTGACCAGAAAGCCATTATTGATCTGTACTATCTGATTTTACTCAATAGAGAAAAAAACCTTTCAGAAGTATTACATTTATTTTTTAAAAGTAAATTGATAGGCTGATCTTCTACACAAAGCACTCAGCATAAATTATAGATGTGTCCTGACGACAGCCACACACTAAGATTGGCACTATTTTGTTGAGTCATCCCTTCTGAAATACCTCATATTTATTTCTCTCCCTCCTCCTTCCTACTGCGTAAGCTAGTACTTTGACAAGCTATCCTCCCATTACTTGTTCCTCACATCATTCTCCACTTCCTGTCTTTAATAATAGAGTCCCTTGAGTTTTAACTGTGCACTTGGCCACCACCTAGAGATTCCTCTCAATCTCCCTAACCCCTAGATGTGGCTCAAAAAATGTGAGTGGAGGTGTCGAGTGCAATTTCCAACACTGACCAAGTTGTGCTCTACCCCCCATATCTTCCTTCTTCCTTTCCTTACGAGAATATGCAGAAGGGGAGGTCACAGAGTGTCTACACTGACCAAAAGCTGAGAGCAACCCCCCTATGGACTGGCAGGACAAGCTAGAAGGAGCCTCGGTCCCTAAACCCCCACACAGAGCCAACTGCCCTAACCTTCTGATCACCTACCAGCACATACTGTTATATGAGACAGAAATAAACTTTGATCTAGTTTTAGCCACTGTTATTTATTCTACTTTGAAGTAGACAAGACCAAACCCTAACTAATTCAGAGAGAGGAGATTCAGGAACTGAGGAAAAAAAATAAAAATAAAAAAAGTCAGCAGGAAAATGAAGTGGGACAATGGAGGGGGAGACACCAAGAAGGAGAGCAAGGCTTAGAAGGGTCTGAGTTATATTCTATTTGTTTGCTTGTTTTAAAGTGTTCAGAAACACAAAGGAGGAGGACGAAATCAAAGCCAGAGAAGAAAGGAAAAGCAACGCTGTTCTCTTTCATCCTGCCTCCCGGGAGGCTGTGGGAGGCAGGAACACAGAAGGGGAAGGGAAAGGAATCCCCAGCTGTTATCGGGGCCCATAGAAAGTTCACACTCCGCCTTCTGCTGGGAGCCAAGGATGCCATTGACTCGGAAGCACAGAGGGTTCTTGCAATTAACTAGGTGTCCACAGAGGCCTTGCCCATGCAAGGACCTCGGTCACGCTAGAACAGAGCAGCCCTCCTCGCCATAAGGGGAGGGTACCATGGGTCACTCACCACAGTTGTCCTTGTTCCCACTTTACTCACAAGTATGAGAACCACGCCATGCAAATGTGTGCAAATTTCCAGTTCTTTTCTAAGAGGTCACATGCTTTGAAGCATTCATTTCCAGAGTCCGCTAAACAGGACAGTCTCTGTTGTTTATGTAAAAACAAATACAGCTACTCTGAATTAAGAAACGCTTTAAAAATCATATGCTAATGATTCTTCTATGCAATACCTTACCACAGCCAGCACTTCTGTGAGTAAATATCACTGACTGCCTTTCAGGACTTGGCAAAGTCCCAGGCCCCAACGAGTCCCACACACAGCGCTGTTTAAGCTGGCTGTCAGACCTCAGCAGCTTAGTCGCACTTTGTTGGTACAGCGGCTGGCTGTTGATGTAATACTTTATAATCAACACACAGATCAATGAAAGAAGTGAATCAGCCGTGGTCAGTGAATAATGGTAAATGAGAAAAATACAGCAAGAGCAGACAATTTGAAACAGAATGTATCAAAAGCCAGCGACTTTGGAAGAATCTGGGTTAGAGTGAGCAAACCAGGTTTCCTACCACTTTGGTTGTTGTCAGTCATTCTTGCCTTCAATACCAGTAGTCTGAGAACCCATTCTGTAGAACTTCAGGAAATCCTATCTAGTCTTTTGGGGATTCCTTCCCTCACTATTTCCGAATCTCTCTGGAGACACTTACACCCCACACAAGTGGGTCCTGACTGTCACCTGCATCCCCAATCAGTCATCTTATCCTCAGCGACTCTTCCCTTTCTGTGAGTCATTTCTTGACAACTCACAACGATCGTCCAGGCTGTTGTCTTTTTGCCTGAATTACTTCTCCCTGAGCACTAACGATCTCAAGAATGGCTTAGACCAGGACATAATGTCTAAAAACAGATAGGGGGGGAACCCCCAAAAACCTGGAATTATCTTTTGGAGGGCGGGCCCCTTGTAGTACTCTTGGAATTTGCTCCTTTGTATCAAATGGTCAACCAATGTTTTTATCTGGAAGTTTTGAGAAGATTGTGCCGCAATTAGCATAAGAAATGTCCCAAACTGTGGCTAACAGGTGACTCGTTTTTCCACTATAACAACACACCTACCCACACCATGCTGAGTGCTTAGCAGTTTTTGACCAAAAACTGCATGACTCCCATGCCCCATCCTCCCTATTCAACTGATCTTGCTCTGAGCGACTTTTTTTTTGTTTCCCTGGATGAAAAAAGTCCTCAAGGGAAAACGTTTTGCCGATGTGGAAAAAGTGAAACAAAAACGACAGAAGCACTGAAAGGCATCAAAATTGATGAGTTCAAAAACTCTTTTGAGCAGTGGGAAAAGCATCTCGATAGGTATAGTGCATCAAATGGAGAATAATTTGAAGGCGACTGAAATTAAAACATGTAAGAATAAATACATAATTTTGTATAAATAAATTATGGGTTTTTTAGGGGTCACAGCTCCTAAGTCAGAGGATACTCAAGAGACTAACCATGCAGAAAGAAAACATTAACCAGAGCATTACCCATTCAAGGGTCCACAGCCTAGGCCACTCCTCAGGTAGTGTGACCAACTTGTGCCTAAGCCCTCCCAGGCCACCCAAATGTTATGGGTGAAGGGAGGGTGATCTCACTTCATTCTAACTGGACACCAGAGCACCTCCATTAGAACACAGCTTCCTCTTTGCCTGTGGCCATTGGTTGGCCCTTCTAGTCATCACCTCCCAGAGATGTCACTCTGACTTCAAGGAAGGTGACTTCAATATCATCAGGCAGAGCCTCTTGACTCTTCATGGTCCTGACCTGATTTTGCCTTTCTCTTGCATATACCAATTTACAGACATGCATAGTCAACTTAAACCTCCAACTAAACAGAAACTGCCAGCAACTTAGAGTAACTATCTCCCCTGGCCCCAACTTTATTCTGATTGAGGTTTTAGAAATATGAAGGTTCAATAGGTATGTATTAAAGCCGTTGGAGGCTGGGTGCAGTAGCTCATGCCTGTAATCTCGGCATTTTAGGAGGCTGAGGCCGAAGGATCACTTGAGGTCTGGAGTTTGAGACCTGAGACCAGCCTGGGCAATGTAGTAAGACTTTATCTCTAAAAAAAAAAATTGTTTTTTTAATTAGCCAAATGTAGTGGTGCACACCTGTAGTCCTAGCTACTCAGGAGGCTGAGGTGGAAGGGTAGCCTGAGCCCAGGAGGTCAAGACTACGGTGACCCGTGGTTGTGCCACTCAAGCCTGAGTGACAGAGTGAGACTCCGATTCAAGAAGAATAAAAAAATTGGAGAACACTGAAAATATTACAGTACCTTTGTGCATATGTTAGTAAAAAATTAAACCATCTTAAACCATACGTATAAAAAAACTAAATTCTCAATTTTTTATCATAATTTTGGTGCTTTATAAATTCAAATACTTTCTCAAGATGTTGTCTTTTTTTGGCATCCTTCACTAATGGTGCCACAAGTCCACTCAGCTTATGGGTAAGCCCAGCTCTGAGGCCAGTGTCAATGCCCCAGTTACACTTGGGTAGCTTAGTCCAAAAGTTCTGCTAATATTACAGCTACCTCTGCTTAGAATGCCACCAACTCTCCCATAGCAAAGAACAATGCCTAATCCCCAATGTCTTCCTACTAGAGCAGAAATCCCCAACACCCGGTACAGGTCCAGGACCTGTTAGGAACGAGGCCGCACAGCAGGAGGTGAGTTGTGGGCAAACAAGCAAAACTTCGTCTGCACTTACAGCCACTCCCCATTGCGTGCATTACTGTCTGAGCTCCATCTGCTGTCAGATCAGTGGTGGCATTAGATTCTCGCAGGAATATGACCCCTATCAGGAACTGAGCATGCAAGGGCTCTAGGTTGTGGGCTCCTTACGAGAATCTAATGCCTGATGATCAGAGGTGGAGCTGAGGCAGTGATGCCAGTGCTGGGGAGCAGCTGCAAATATAGATTAACATCAGCAGAGAGGTTTGACTGCACAGAGACCATCATAAATCAATTGCTTTCAGACTCATATCAAAACCCTATCAGTATGTAGCAAGTGAGCTGATGTACTTCAGTTATACAGCTGCATCTGGTAACAGGCTTTAATTCAGAATCTGACATTTATTTTCATCTGTGTATGGCCCACGGATGAGTTTATTATTTACCACTTCTGTCCATGCCTCTTTTTTTAATGGTGAGCTGTATAATTATTTTGTTATATATCACAATGTAATAATGATAGAAATAAAGTGCACAATAAATGTTATTAACTTGAATCATCCCGAAACCATCCACTACCCCCCAAGTCTGTGGGAAAATCCATGAAACCAGTCCCTGATGCCAAAAAGGTCGGCGACGGCTGTACTAGAGTATTACTGAGAACAGTAGAGGTTTTGGACCAGAGAACAAGGTTGAGCGGCCCTCGAAATTATTTAGAACCAAAGGTAGCCCCTTCCTTTCTTTTTGTCCTCTATTTCCTCTGGGGCTTAAACCTGATGGTCAGAGGAAACCTCA
>CAUYQG010241718.1:0-24061 GCA_963574415.1 Tarsius wallacei | reverse complement strand
AGTTTCATTTGCCTTGAAAGAAATAATAGTGTCCTTAGAAAGTTTTATGTATGTGTTTTAAAGTTAAGTACCACCCTCTTTTTATTAAAATACATTTGAAGGGTGCAGTGGCTTACATCTGTAATCCCAGCACTTTGGGAGGCTGAGAGAGAGAGAGAGAATCTCCCTATAAAATAACTTGTTCATCTTCAATCCAATGGAAAGAAAAATGATAACTTGACATTCCCGTTTACTGCTGGCTCAAGATGTTATATTTGAAGCTGCTGAAGAATTGAGGAAACTGTATCCAAGCAAATTTTCAGTGTGGCTTCCTGAATGCCTGGCTGAAAAGTAAACTTTAGGACTTCAGTTTAATTTGGGTTTGGTCCTTCTGCTTCTTCCTGATTATTAAGAATTTTGGATTTCATGCTTACTCCTGAGTTACCCTACCACCAGGAGGATGTGATGAGATTTCCCTTGAGATGGGATTACCCTGAGAAGTTCAGGTTAAAAAAAAAAAAGGCCTTAAGTTTTGTTTAATCAAACTGCCCCAAATCATGCAAGACTACTAGTGTTTCTAAGGTAACCCGACTTGAGAAACTCTGTTCTAACAGCTATACAAAGCATATAGCTCACGAGGTAGTTCCAAGATGGCTGCCTGTGTACAACAGGCATCATTATCCTCAATGTCAGTGGACCACCCTTATCACAATGTGGGGTATAGAAATGAAAACAGAGGTTCTAAATGGTCACTCGGTGAATCCCAGCTACATCCAGGATGTGAAATAAGAAACCCTAATACCCCCTAGCCTCACCTCCCTACTACCTATGCCCAAACAGGTCTTTGTAACAGTCATGAGGACAGGTAATATTTTCTAAAGGAAGAGATCTGGAGTCAGAAGACCATTTCTTGGCCATTCTACTTCAATGAGCGTGGTGCTCTGAGCACATCACCAAGTTCTGGGCCTCAGTTTCTTCTTCTGTCAAGGGAGGCAGCTGAACCACGCTCTAAGGTTTCCTCTAGTCTGAAAGCTGTGATATGAGGCTTACAAAAGAGCCATCATCCCAGTACTAAAATAAGAAAAGCTGCATATTTTTAAACCATGTTTGTGAGCAATGCATCCAAAATTCTGTCAGGAACATCAGTTTTAATTCTCTATTCATTGTCCCTGGCCATTGTAATCCCTGAATAAATACTTTTTTTTGTCTATCCATTACTTCTTTCCTTTCCTCAAATGTGAATACAGGTTGAATATCCCTTATGCAACATGCTTGGAACCAGAAGTGCTTCAGATTTCATATTTTTTCAGGTTTTGGAATATTTTGCACACACATAATGTGATACTGTGAGAATGGGATCCAAATCAAAACACAAAATTCATTTATGGTCCATGCACATCTTAGACTAAAGGCAATTTTATACAATATTTTAAATAATTTGTACATGGAACAAAGTTTTGACTGTAACCCATCAAATGAGGTTGAGTGTGCAATTTTCCACTTGCGGCATCATGTCGGCACACAAAAAGTTTCAGATTTTGGAGCATTTTGGATTTCAAATTTTCAAATTAGCTGCTCACTGTATTACTTCTTTTTTTTCTTTTTCTTTCTTTTTTTTTTTTTGAGTCTGTGTCTCACTCTGTTTCCCAGGCTGGAGCACAGTGACTTACAGCCACCACAGTCTCGACCTACTGGGTTCAGGCGATCCTTCAGCTTCAGCCCCTTCCAAGTAGCTGGAATTACAGGCATGCACCACCACACCCAATTTTTGGATTTAGTGTAGAGACGAGGTCTCAGAGGTCTCACCATGTTGTCCAGGCTGGTCTTGAACCCGTGAGCTCAGGCAATCCTCTTGCCTCCGCCTCCCAAAGTGCTGGGATTATAGGCATGAGCCACCACATCCGGCTTGTATGATTTCTTTTAAAAAAGGATTTAAATTAAATCCTGTTCATGAATTTCAGTCTTCACATTTAACTTCATACATCTATGTGCCTGTTTTTGTCTGAATATTCATGTTTAAGGTTTTTTTATGATGACATTGAACAGAGCATGAATATCCTTTAAGAACAAATCTCTTAATGCCATAGCATGATAGAGGGTGAGAAAGTTCCTTGAAATAAATGCAACCTGCTTTTGCAAAGGGTCACCCTGGTAGCACACTTTCGTTCTGATTATTCACGAAATTGCAAAGGTTTACTCTAAAGTCTGACTAACAGTACAAAGCAGTTTTTTTTTTAATGCACTTGCAGTTGAAAGGAGCTATCTCAGAATCAGCATAAGGCAACACTGTATAATCCAAAAGTCCCTTGTATTTCCCAGAAGCATCTGAAGAAAGCACTGCTTTCCCAAGGATTAGTCACAGCAGCTCCTGCTAAAGAGTCAGCCTCCCGGGGCGACTCCTCCTCCGGCTGGGCTCCCACCAGCCGAAGCTGAGGTCCCACCCCGGGGCTGGGCTGCAGGGGAGTGGGCCTGTGAGTCTGCACGGGGATCCTGGAGAAGGGCCTGGCTGGGGAAATAAGGCCTGCACTCTAAGAACAAAAGCCTGCCTGGGAGGAAGCACTTTCTAAGAGAGCCAGGAACGGCAGGGCTGGGAGAAAACGCTGGCAGGCGTGTCTGTGCAGGCCCACGGTCCTTCTTAGTACTGAATGTCCCCAGCACTTGGAGAGGAAGTCAACAAGGATTCAGGCTGTGCTTGTGTCTGTGCAGCCCAGGGCAGCCAAGGTTTGGCCCGGTCAAGTCTCCTGGCCCCCAGGCAGCGGGTGCTTGCGTCACAGAGCTCCAAACTGGGCTGCTGTGCCCAGGAAAAATTACAAAGGTCAGTTTAAACACAGCCTATATTGCTGTCTACTACCACTTGAATTTTGCCTTGCTTTTCAAAAACAATAATTTTCTGAAGTTGAGTTAAGTCAAGCTGGAACATGGCAAACAGCTACTTGTGGACGGGCCCCCAGAAATAGTACCCGAGCCCCGGGATGCTCCCTGTACCAAAGCCAAGCTTGGCTATTTTGTTTTAGGAAACGCCCTCAGAAACATTAATTTTTAAATGTTATCCTGCAGCATCTACAACCGTTATGTTTGCCTAATAAATGCTAAGGAACTGAGACACTGTCAGTACTTTCCATCAAGAATGGTAAGAGTATTCCTTCAAACCTTTTCCTTGTTCCACCAGAACCTTTTTTTTTTTTTTTTGCCTAACTGCAAAAAATAATCCCGGCACAGCAGAAAGCAGTGCGATCGCTCTAGCATCCTGCTGAGGCTTTGAGTGTGAGGGCAAGGCCCAGGCAGGCTGTGTTTTCTGTTTCTCTAGCCTACCATAATCTGGGAGGCCCAGCCCAGTGTCCCTGCCGGCAGGGCACTGCAGCTTGACTCACCACAAAAACAGTGCTGTGTGCCTTGGTATTTTAGGTTTCTTCTTAGTCTCTGCCTCTCTGGGGGCAGGAAGGTGACCAGGGGACACAAAAGAATCAGGGAAGGAGGAAGAAAGCATAGCCGGTGTCTACGCATGCGCATCTCACTTTGTACAACGAATGCACTCTTTATAACTTTACAACTATAAGTTAATTTCTGAAATAGTAAACTCTTTAATTAAAAATGTTTTAATGTAACACCCCATTCAGCCTCATTTTATCTCTTTTGTAAATCTTGACTTTTCATATAGGTTAGCTTTAAAAAATAAAAATACTACATGCAGTCAATGGTCCATGTAAATGAATCGGCAAACTAGAAAAGGAAATAAGTCCAAGTGCAGAAAAAAATAGGAACTGAATTTTTAAAAATATATTAAAGAATAGCTCAGAATAATTTAATTACCTCAAAAGCAATTTATATATTATCTGTACCTTTGTTAAATTTATCAATCTGTCAGGCATGGTAGGTAGCTCACGCCTATAATCCTAGCACTTTGGAAATTGGAGGCAAGAGGACTGTCTGAGTCCAGGAGTTCAAGACTAGCCTGGGCAACTTGGCAAGATCTCGTCTCTAAAATAAATGAAAAAAATTAGCTGGGCATGGTGGTGTGCACCTGTAGTCGCAGCTACTTGGGAGACTGAGGCAGAAGGATCACCTGAGCCCAGCAGGTCAAGGCTGCAGTAGCTATGATCATGCCACTGCACTCCAGCCTGGGCGACAGGGCAAGACTCTGACTCAAAAAATAAAATAACCTTGAATTGTACCCCACATCATTAAAATAAAATATTTTTTTAAAAAAGCGCTGACCCAAAAAATAAATATAAAAATTAATAAATTTAAAGATGATAAACTAAAATACATTCTTAAATGAGGTCACAAGCCATGCAACTGGTTAGCAGATATCACAGAACTTAAGAGTTTTTAACTCGGCTACAGTTACCTTAAAAAAAAGTATCTTATATTTAGATGGAAGCTAACACTTAGGCAGGTCCCTTTTTCCTGACTGCAAACAGGGGTATTAGAAAGGAGGGCTGCATAGACCATAATCTGGGACTGGAGGGTGTCTCTTGGGCAGCCCGTTTGGAAACCCTGGTCTGAGTCATCTCAAAGTGAAAGAAACCTTATGTTTCCTATACAAATACTCAGGCGTGTTCTATGACTGACTTAACACAGCACAGGTGGGCAACAGAAATGGTCTAAATTCCAGAACCAAGTGTACCATCAGAGAAGTCAACTAAGTACAGACAACCTCAGAGAAAAACTGAACATGTTGTCAAGGGTTTCTGATGACAGTGCAAAAGCAGGAGAGTCCATTGTACTTGAAACAATGCCTTGTCTGTCTGCAGGAACACAGACCGGCCTAGAACAGAGGGGGAAAACAAGGCCAATACTGAGCCCCTCTCTCACCGCAAAATCAAGCTGTGGAACCGGTGTGTGGCGGGGGAGTGCATACACACATATGCACGCTGCGGTACAAGTATGCATAACATAGGCACCACAAGCAGGCACACAAAATGTGGCTGCCTGACACCCCACGCCCATCAATGGAACCACCTCACGCTCTCAGGGAGCTTAAGGCCAAGCCTGTCCCAAGAGCAGCAATCTGTCACCTGGAGGCTCGCCCACCCCTGAGCTCTTGTGCTCAATGACAGAGACCCCTGGCAGAGGTGGGGAAACCAGGAAGCGGAGAAGCAGACTGGGTCTGCATTCACTCAGCCAGTGAATAGGGGAGCTTGGTCAGTGCATTGCACCAAACGCCTACAGAATCGACCACGGGCCAGATCCAGCGTGAGCCTCAGTTTCTTCAGCGATTCGAAAGAAATACTGACCTTCAGGTTTATTGTGAGGCTGAGGCTCAATAAATGTTAATGGAATTTCCTCACTGCCCCCTTGGCCCCCTCCCGATTCCTACCTGCTTCACGAGACCAGGGGTCTCCTCTCACGCCCTAAGTCCTGTTGGAGGCTCAAGTATACCACTGCACCGGTGTTGAGCACCAAGTGCATACCCTGTCCCCTCAGTTGAGTCCCTACTTCTTCTTGGTACAGACCATTTCTTTCATAACAGGGCTTTTGCCTTCTGCCCACCTCTTCTGATTCCTCAGAGTTCCCACCTGTCTAGGCTTCAGCCCAAGGGCTCCTCTGAGAACCTTCCCAAAGAAGCTGGTCCCTACTGCGTCATTTGTAAGTCCCAGCCGCTCCCTAAGTCCGGAGCCACATACACCCAACACAACTCTGGTATGTCAAGAAAGGACTCACAAGGCTGAACGGAAAGACATAAAATAAATGCACCACTTGAGGAAGGGGAAAGGAAACACACGGACAGGCTCATCACTGCAGAGATTCAAATCTCCAACAGGAGAGTGTCATCTATGAGATCAGTGTTCTCCTTATGAGGTCCCAAGAGAAAAAGTTTCTGAGTAACAGAAAAGGCCATGCTGCCTTTGTGAAACCTAAACATTTTGATTTAAAGGCAGTTCTAAGTTTGGAAGGTAATCATGTCCCTTTTTGCCTCATCTGCCATGAAACTCAAGAGTCAAACATGTGTGACCTAATTCCAGCACCTCTCAAGTCCTGTACTGTCCCCCACCCGTAGGCTTCACTCCTTTATGCCGCATATATTTTTGTAAGCGGCCATTGCCATAGTGGAGCAGAAGCACACAAGGCTGAAATGAGCATCTTTAGGGAAAGGTGACCTCTGCTTTTCTACAGGTCTCAGTTCTTCCAGGAATGGCAGCTCTGTGTCAGTTTTAGGGGCACCGATGAAGCAGGAAGTCTGCTGAGAAAGTGGGTGGGAATGGGGTGGGAAGTGGGCCCCTGAAGGTTGTGTCAGGGCAGCAGCCGGTGATGGCACAGAGGCCTGCGGCAGCACACCCTACCACTTTGCGGGGGCCTCAGCACCAAGCAGATTTTGCATGATAATAAGTCAGATGCATTTAGAGTGGTTTAGATTTTCATTTAGCTAAAACCTAGGAGGTTACAGACTAACAGAAGAACAATAATGATAGCGTTTCCTAAGGCACCCTGAGCACCCTCAGAAGCACTCTCCTGGGAGAGAAAAAGCAACTGTAAATTGGAGGAAGCGTGGGCACACCTTGCATTGACTCCCAGCCGTCTTGGAAGAACAGGGCCCGGCTGCATTCTGCTGAAGCACTGAGGAAGAGGCAGAGGGCCTCCTGGAGAGTGGAGGAGGCTGGGCCTCACCACCAGCTGGGCTCCAAATGCAACAGTGCACAGCTGGCCCCCAGGCTGAGGGCCTGTGAGCCCCGCCTTCTTTGAAGCTGGGATTTAGGTGCTTTCAGCAGAAACGGAAGGCCAGGTGGGAAACTGCTGCTCCCTGGGAGCTGGGAAGGTAAGACAGCAAAGACTGTCCATGGCTTGGAGAGCCTGGAGACAGCAACGCTTGGTGGCATGGCAAGAGCCAAAGCCACAAATCGGGAATTCAACGTCCCATTTCCAGAGGGGCCAGCTCTTCCATCCCGTGCAGGTACCACATTTCAATTTCACCGCCATGAAAGGGGATAAGATCCTTCCCTTTCCCTCCCTCGTGAGTGCTTCTGAGGCTATTCCGAGCTCCTTAGGAAAAGCTATCATTATTGTTATTCTATTAGTCTACAACCGTCCAGGTTGTAGCCAAATGAAAATTTAAACCATCTTAAATACACATTGGGCTCAGTATCATCCAAACTTGGCTCTGCATCCTAGTCAATGCAAGTTTCCAGATGGCAAGATTCTAGGTGAAATCATCAAAATGCTGCACGAGTACCACATAGTATTACGTGCCTTCCACTTGTTAATTCGCCCAACACTCTGAATGTTAGGGATGAGCCAAGCTCTCTCCTTTACGAAAAGCAGACTCATCTTTCCTGATTACACAAACAAATAGCAAAGCCAAGGCGAAAGGAAGGACAGCTCACCCTCCCTGCAGCCCGCCGTCTATCAAGCCAGGCCTGCATTCTATCACTTTTTCTTGAGGGTTGCAAGAGTTCGGCAAGGAATTTTTTGATGACTGTCATACTTTTATCAACAACAAAAACACAAACTCCAACAACACACCGTCGATTGTCAGAAATGTCATTATCAGAGGTGAAAATACCAAATGACGGCAGAGATACAAGCCAGGATGAGCAGCTCAGCAAGGCTTCCCTTCTTTCTAGACAAGGTGGATGAATGCAGCCTCCCAAGAAAGACGGCAGCTTGCTGCTGGCATGTCCCTGTTATTCATTCTTCTGTAGAAACATCAGAAGCCACAGCCACTTTGCCGTCCATCGTTACTCCATGTCTTATCATGCCACCTGATGAACAGCCATGGCTATGGCCGAGGGAGCTTGTCCCCATGCCCTGTCCCCAAATGATCGGGGATCTGGATGTGGACATTTTCCCCAGCTTGGGCTGTAGAAACCAGCACCACTGCCACCAACCCACTGCTGAGACACCCAGACGTCCAACTATCTGGGTGACCAACAAAACTCTGTTCACAAGAGTTACATGCAGATAACTTGCTGCATTTTTACTCATCTTTAAAGCACACATAGATCAATTCACCACAGCACTAAAATCCTATTTGCCACAAACCTTTTTTTTTTTTTTTTGAGTCGAAGTCTCACTCAGCCTCAACCTGCTGGGTTCAAGCTATCCCTCCACCTCAGCCCTCCAAGTAGCTTGAACTACAAGCGCACACCACCACACCAGGATAATTTATTTATTTATTGTAGAGACGAGGTCTCACCAAGTTATCCAGGCTGATCTCGAACCCCTGGGCTCAGGCAATGCTCTCGCCTCTGCCTCCCAAAGTGCTAGGATTATAGCAATGAGCCAGAGTGCCTGGCTGCCACAAATCTTTCAACAGTGCCGAAATGAAAATTTCCTGGTAACATTAAAAGTGAGTTGGGGTGGCATTTTGGCTCTCAGCGCCAAAGCCAAAGAAATCCCTCATTCCAAAGACTGCCAAACTTCTCCAGAAGAAGAGCTTAGCATTATCAACCGACTTTAATAGTTACAGAAAGCTGCTGTGGGGGCTTAATTCCCTGTAAAAGACATCCAAGTCTACCAAACACTATTTAACGTATGGGCTGCCCAGTGTGAAGACTGGTGGAACTTCCAGTTCCTCTGGCACAGAATAACTAATTCTTGGACACATCACATGCAGTGTAACTCTCTCCTAAAGTCACAACCCTCAAAAAGCTCAGGCCCTGTCATGCCAGATGGCATCCTTCTTCAAGTTCTATCCAGAAGTTCATAAGGTAGCATTTTGGCCACCTGAGGTCTCCCCCAGACACCCTTCCACAGAACACCTCCACACTGGCCACAGTAGAATAAGCTACCTTGTTCCTCCCCAGAGAAGACGGGAGTGGGGGCCGAAGTGAGGATTGTGTCCAGGCAGGTACAGGCATGTCACCGCTGCTTATAAGACAGCTGTGGCTCTTTCTCAGTAGAAAGGGTGGTGACCGCCGAGTGAGTTCACAGCCAAGAGTGGCCTCTCCGGATGGTTTCTGGCAAGTTCTTTCATATCTTTGATCTTCAGCTTCCTCATCCAGAAAATAAAGGGGTAAACTAGATGACACCGAGTCATAACATTTCAGAATTCGGGAGTTCCTCATCAATGTGCTTCTCAGGTCAACGCTTCCCGGAGAAAATCCCTCAGGAAAACAGCCCGGGTGAGATGAACAGGGGAATGTTGGGGACACGGACACGAAGCAGGGCTGTCAAAGAATGGGTCGAGGTGTTGAGAGTCCAATGGAAGGCTGTTACACCTGACAAGGGTCTGAATAGCAGACTGGGGAGTGGGAGAGACTGGCCCGCGGCTTTATTCTTCCTGGGTCAGATGCGGCTTTCCTATCTTGACACACAGCTATATTCACAAAAACAAGAGAAAACAAAATACTAAAAGTCTGCCCTAAAAAATGGTCTCTTCAAAAAAGAAATAACCCCACTGCTTAACATCTAAAGGAGTCTCTCATCATCTCCATGACAAAAGCCTTATTGAAAGGGATTAAGGTAAACAGCATAAGTGCATTATCTGACAAAAAGCTCGTTTATTTTCTTTTAGGATTTTTCTTTTTTGGAGTTGGAGTTCTTTTAGGTTTTTAAAGGCATCTCCCTTTGCATGCAGAGGAACACGAAGTTTTTATTTTAAAAAGTCCAAGCAGGGCTCGGTGGCTCGGCCTGTAATCCCGCGCCTTGGGAGGTTGAGGTGAGTGGATTGCCTGAGCCTGTGGGTTCGAGACCCGCCTGGGCAACTTGGTGAGACCTCATCTCTACAATAAATCAAAAAATTAGCCGGGTGTGGCAGCGCACATCTGTAGTTCCAGCTACTTGGAAGGCTGAGGTGGAAGGATCACCAGGAGCCCAGCAGGTAGAGGCTGCAGTGGCCAGGAGCGGCCACTGCACTCCAGTCTGGGCGGCAGAGTGAGACTCCCAACTCAAAAAAAAAACCAGCCTTGCCAGCACAGTGGCTCACGCCTGTAATCCCAGCACTTTGGGAAGCCAAGGCGAGAGGACTGCCTGAGCCCATGGGTTCAAGACTAGCCTGGGTAACTTGGTGAGACCTCACCTCTACAATAACTAAAAAAATTAGCCAGGTATGGTGGCATACACCTGTGGTTCCAGCTACTTGGATGGTTGAGAGGGAAGGATTACCTGAGCCCAGCAGGTCGAGGCTGCAGTGGCCGTGAGCATGCTACTGCTCTCCTCCTGCCTGAGCTACAGCATGAGACTCCTACTTAAAAAAAAAACAACAAAAGTTCAGTCACTTTTTATAATGTTATTGGTCTGGGGCTGAGGCAAGAGATGTTTCTGAGTTCTTACAACTGGATAGAAAGATTCCTAGGTGACGCCTCAGATGACAGTCTGTGTCCTGCTGGAGCACAGGCCTAGAATCGTGGGCTTCTCAGCACATGCCTCACCTTTATCCACTCAGTCCAAGATGGCAGGGTCTGCTTCCCAAGTCTGGGGATTCCTAGAATTAACCTAAAAGCAGCTGGCCAGCACATGTTTAACTGACTAGTAAATAAATGGCCTATTGTCAAGCCAACAAGAAAACAGGGTGAGTTCTCCATTTTCCTGAAGGGTTAGGAGGGGAGAAAAATATTTTGTTCCTATATGATAGTTAAAATTGTTTATATAATATTCCAAAAATAGCCTGTTTTTAGAGTTTTTTTCTTGGAGGGTGTGCAACCTATTGAGAAAGCTTTATCTTTGCCATTTATCTCAGAAAAAAAAAAAAGAAGACATTTTTTATTTCCACGCAGATGAGAAATACCAGACAACCAAGTTTTTTTAAACAAAGTCTCAGCAGCAAGTCACAGATCATTTTTCAAGGGAGGACAATAACGGAGAAAAGATGGCCGGAACAGTTTCCTATTTCTTTCCTCTCAGTTCTTTGTCCATCAAACACTGAGGACTTGAGGAGTTTAGGTTGCAGACCTAAAGAAGAAATTATTCATAATTCTGAACTCCTTGGAAGGCACCACCAAAACACAAAATGTTATTATTACTATTATTATTATTATTTACTATTCCAGAACCACAACATAACTTTTCTCTAGTATTTTTCTTTCAGTATAAGAACTGCAAAGAAAAAGTGTCTCGCTGATTCTATGACAGAGACTGAAAGCAAATTTTGTTTGCATTTTAAATTATAAAGTACGTTCATTGATGATACCATTTAAGCTGGGCACAGTGGCTCACGCCTATAAATCCCAGCGCTTTGGGAGGCCAAAGTGCAGGAAGATTGCTTGAGCCTAGGCGTTCCAGACCAGCCTGGGTCCTTAGCGAGACCATGCCTGGGCAACATAGTGAGACCTCAGCTCTACAAAAAACTTCAAAATTAGCCAGGGGTGGTGGCACATACTTGTAGTCCCAGCTACTCAGGAGGTCGAGGCAGGATTGCCTGAGCCCTGGAGGTCGAGGCTGCAGTGAGCTATAGTTGTGCCACTGCACTCTAGAACTGGGTGACAGAATAAAACTCGAACACAAAAAGAAAAAAATGATACCACTTAACTGAGAGTACGTATGTGTTGTCTGAAGAAATTTCATAATGGCTTAACGCTCCTGAACTTAGCCATTGCCCCTAATATTTCATCCCAGTCACACAACTACAACCCTCCAGTCTCTGCCAAGGTACTTTTACTAGACCACTTCCCATGCTCTTCAAACCCCATTTGCCAAGCCAGTCATCACCCCAGTCCTCCATAGCTTGACCTCCTTCTCCCACCGCCTCTATGGTTCAACCAGTCACCTTCTTACGACATCCTAGGCCTTCAAGTGTGAAGCAGTTCCAAAGAAAAGAATGAAAGCTAGGCCCAGATGACCCATCGGCTTCTAAGCGCAGTGTGGCTGCCCACCAGATGACATACCATTAGGCGGTTTCCACTTCCACAGGAGAAAGCGGGGGAGAGAGAAGGAAATCAGTGACCACAGGAAAGTTGAGATGCAGTGTAGAGTTAAAAAGCATCTCTGTGTCTCACTCCTGCAAAAGATGACCCGGGTCACCCTTCTTAGACTATCACGTCCATCTGCTCTGCGTCTTGGAGAAAACGAGCAGTTTGAGGAGTCCCATCCCTGAGCATAACCACACTTCACAAGAGAGCAGGCCTGAAGAGCCTTCTGTGTTCCAGGTGAAGGCTTGTCCACAACCTATCACTCAAGTCTGTTCTTTCTGTGGGCTCTGAAACAGCGACAGCCAAAAAGGACGACACATCTGTCTCAGTTCTAGCAGAAGTTCCTGCAAACTCCCCTCCTTTCTATTCTTTTAAGCCAAAATGGGAAATAAGAGAACAGTCCTGTGGCGTCTCGGGCAGGAACATAAAACCCAAATGCCCGAAGCATGGAGATGCTGACTCTGGGATTCATTTAGTCAAAGTGGAGATATTATGATGAGGAATCCCACCTATGGCACTCAACCACGTCACTCAGCTGTTCTGGGCCTCAGTTTCCTCATGTGTGAAGAGGAAGAGCTAACATGCATAACACTCTCAGCAGTGTCTAGCACGCTGCTAACAAAGGTGCAATTAGCAGTGGCTCTTAGTCACAGCCATGAAAATGATGGCTGAACCCAAGGCTAGGTGACCCACACATCACAGTCATTCATACCAACAAAGATGAGTATGTCACCCTTTTGGCCCCTTGTGGGGACCGGAGGAGATTAAAAGCTTCCCAACTTCAACCGCAACTCTGAGATTCAGCAGCATGTAGAAGGCGGGACACGGAACCTTCTGCTTGGAACCAAAGCCCTCCTCGAGGACATTTTCAAAGAGGCACCAAAGAGATGATGTCCCTCGTTACCATCTCCAGATCTGGGCCACAGAAGCCAAGGACGCGGGGTTCCTCTGGGCTGGAACCAAGCCTCCTACGCTAATGCCAGGCAGGATTTTCTTACGAGTTGAATGGGGTTTTTTTGTTTGTCTGTTTGAGTCAGGGGTCTCACTCTGTCACCCAGGCTGTAGTACAGAGGCATGATCATGTCTCACAACAGCCTCGACCTCCTGTTTCAAGAGATCCTTCTGCCTCAGCCTCCTGAGTAGCTGGACTGCAGGTACACGCCACCACACCTGGCTAATTTTTTTAATTTTTGTAGAGACATGGTCTTACTATGTTGTACAGGCTGGTCTCAAACTCCCGGGCTCAAGCGATCCTTCTGCCTTGGCCTCTCAAAGTGTTGGGATTGCAGGTGTAAGCCACCACACCTGGCCTAGTTGGTTTGTTTTTTTTTTCGAGGCAGTCTCACTTCTGTCATCCAGGCTGGAGTCCAGTGGCACACTCACAGTCACCACAGCCTTGGACCTGCTGGGCTCCGGCCGTCCTTCCGCCTCAGCCTTTCAAGCAGCTGGAACTACAGGAGTGTGCCACCCCACCCGGCTAATTTTATGATTGATTGTAGAGATGAGGTCTTGCCAAGTTTCCCAGGCTGGTCTCGAACCTATGGGCTCAGGCAATCCTCTCACCTCTGCTGGAATTATGTGCTGGGATTATGTGAGCCACAGTGCCTGGCTAGATTTTTTTTAAGGTATTTTACTCCTCTGTAAATGTATACTTAATGCCAGATCTTTTCAAGATAGCCCCTCTCCTTGGCCCCAAAAACATGCAAGCAGAGGTCCATGCTTCTGGAAAACCTAAATGAAGTACAACTGACAGATGTTTACACGCTTCACCCCTGAGGGGTAGCAGCTCTGGGAAGTGTCCCACTGTCCCCAGCACTTCCAGTTCCCACCAGCTGATCGTTAAAAGTCCCTCGTACTCTCCTGGAGTTCAGTGTTAGATGCTACTTGCAAAGTTAGTGGCACAATGTTGTGGACGTTCCTCTAAACTCTGGTCCCAGACCTAAGTCCCTTGACGCAGACTTGCCTCCTGTGTGGACCTTCTGATGTTGTCCCAACACCTAAACCTGTCTTCCTGATCCAAGACTCTCAGTGAATCCGAGGAGAGCAGCTCGCCAGCCCTTCCTACTGCCCTGAGAAGATCCAGCTGCTGTTCCTTGGAGGCTCAGCACACTCGAGCCATACCATCTCGGATGTAACTTCACAGATGAAAAGGTGTGCTATCCACAGCAGAAGACTCTGTAGGCCCAGCTCATCTTGGTGGTTTTTTTTTTTTTTTTAAACGTGTCAGATACAAGAGCGTTTATGAATCTCAGGCAACATTCTGAAGCAGCTGCTAAGAGGTCCTGAAATGAACTTCCAGTCCTGGCCAACCCACTGTTCTTTGCACTATTTATATTCCTAAAGCCATCAGCTACGTCTGATATGGCTGATCATGAGGTCCTACTTAATGGACCACGGGATCCAGTGATACCGACCAGCAGCAGTCCTTGCTTGGATCTGTACCCGGCCCCACCTGCGGTGGGAGAGGCCCACACCTTTTAGCATCCTGAGCCAAGACAGATGTCACCTCTCAGCCTCTGACTTCATCAGGAGAGCTGCCATACTCTCCCCCCCTTCACTGACCCTCTCACGCTGATTGCACCCAGGACATTTTTATCTTATCTCTCTCCCACATGTCCCATGTCTGTCTGGGGATGAGTCAGTGTGGCTACTCCCCTGTCTGATGCTGTTTTAAAACCAGGAACGTTCCCCAAAGACCAAAACAAACAAGGGGAAAAGATCATCAAAAAAAACCAACAGATTCCAACCTAAACACAAGCCCTGGAATGCAATATACACAACAACAGAGGAACATTTGCTTTCCTCTGTACACCTGAGTGGACCCTTTATCACTGTCATCCTGGAAGGTTGGTCCCCTTGTCTCGTACAGAGAGCAACAAGGGTCTGTGGGAAGTCCACGGTCCTCGAGGGGCTGGAGCTTTGTTATAGGTCAACAGATACCACCACAAGGTGTCTGTTCATTTCTTCCCCATTGTCAGGATTCTGAAGCCAGGATGGCAGGGGATGTTTGATTTCTGACCCCTCATTTCCCACCAGAAGAATTCCACAGACTTTGCAAATGACTTTAAAAGAGTGGCTCTAAAACCTCAGCTTGTCGCAGAATCACTTGGAGGGCTTGTTAAGACAGATTGCTGGGTCCAGAGTTCTGATTTAGTATGTCTGGAGCAAGCCTGAGAATCCGCATTACCAAAATTTTCTATGTGATGTTGCCGCTGCCGGCCAAGGGACCAGACTTGAGAACCACTAGCCTGAAACATCAGAAGATGGTAAAACCTCCTGGTACATCAGACTAGGGTGCACAAGAAAGGAATCGTAAGTTAATGTACCTCAGTTTTCAAGTTATGGAATGACTTGAAACAGCACCATTTTTTCTTCCAAATCTCTTAAAACTTCAAAATAGGCTGGGCATGGTGGCTTAGGCCTATAATCCCAGCACTTTGGGAGGCAGAGGAGAGAGGACTACCTGAGCCCAGAGGTTTGAGACCAGTCTGGGCAACTTGGCAAGCCCACATCTCTACAATAAATAAAAAAATTAACTGCATGTGGTGGCACGAGCCTGTAGTTCCAGTTACTTAGAAGCCTGAGGTGGAAGGATCGCCTGGGCCCAGCAGATCGAGGCTGTGGTGGCTGAGAGCAGCGTGTCACTGCAATCCAGCCTGAGCAACAGAGTGAGACTTTGATTCAGGAAAAAAAAAATTCAAAGTAAGTTAATTAGGGTCTGGTAGAGACTAGAAAAAACAAGTAGAAGCTGGAAACTTTACAGAAATCACATGCGTTTATATGAAAGAAAGGAGAGGAGGAGATCCCAGTTAAACACAGTTTGTTAAGTGATGATAATGCCCTTGTCTGAGACTCCAACTGTTTTCTTCGAGCCCGACTTGACAAAACTCCTGGTCACATGGAGCTTCCTATGAGGGAGAGAGTTCAAGTGGTCCAAAAGTCAATACTAAAATAACCTAAAACGTCTACAGTCACAATCTCATTTCTCTAAGATAGTTCTCAGACCTAGCTATGCATTATAACCACCTAAGAAGCTTAAAACAATACAGATGCCTAGGCTCCACACCTGGCGGTTCTGACCTAATTGCTTCAAGATGGGACCTGGACACTGGTGGTTTTTAAAGCTCCCCAGGTGATGCTGAAAGGCAGTCAGAAATGTAGAAGAAAAGTCACAGAGAGATGACAAGTGGGTGGGAAAGAAGGTTAGCGAAAGCCCCCTTTAGACAATGTCTAGTAGATATGAAAGGAAAAGAATGGGAGAGCAGCCAGGAGTGTCCAGGACAAGTGAAACTGAGGCTTGCCAGGTGCAGTGGCTCATGCCTGTAATCCCATCACTCTGGGAAGTGAGAGGACTGCCTGAGTCCAGGGGTTCAAGACCAGCCTGGGCAATTCAGCGAGACCTTGTCTCTACCATAAATCAAAAAAGTAGGTGGGTGTGGTGGCACACGCCTGTAGTTCCAGCTACTTGGGAGGCTGAGGCAGAAGGATTGCCTGAGCTCAGCAGGTCATGGCTGCAGTAGATGTGAACGTGTCACTGCGCTCCAGTCTGGGTGACAGAGTAAGACTCTGACTGGGGGTGGGGAAGAAACTGAGGCTCTCAGAATCTGAGAAAGTGATCCTACTCGACATTGGCTGTCTCAGGTTCAAAGATCAAAAGTGGCTAAATGATCAAGGTAGTACTTTCATGTGCCAAAGACTTGGTAATAGTCCAAAGGACATATCAGGAAACCTTTAATAAGGTGTACTTTTTTCCCCCAGAAGAGTTACTAACTAGGAACTTGAAGCACAAATCATCTAAATGTTCAACTTTGAAATCATGTGCCAGAAAAACAATAAAATATCTCCCTCAGCAGAATAAAGTGTTTTTTAAAGGAGAGGAAAGAGATTAAAGAAGTAACTCTCAGAGCACGTGGTAGTTGAAACTGTCCTCCCAGTCACCTCACTGACAAATGGGTTTCAAAGCTGTAAAATCATGTGATGCAGACGATAAAACCAAGTTATTTTCTTCTCTTCCTTCTTGACCAGCACAGACGCACGAGGTAACAAGCTGAAAAAAAATTGTTTGAAAGTTTTATGATCCTGTTGAAGGCAGAACAATGAACATCAACCAGTGAGAAGAACACAGTGCTGGTGGTGAATGGGAAGAGCAGGGACTCAGGGCCGTGGCAAAGATGTCAGGTGGAAGTCATCTCTGCTCGCATCATCATGGCAAACACTGGAGCCAGAGAGAAAAATTCAGATTGTACTTCCACTGCATTCAAAGTTAAAATAAGGTCATGCATGGTGGCTCACGCCTGTAATCCCAGCACTTTGGGTGGTGGAGGTGAGAGGATTGCCTGAGGGGTTCAAGACCAGCCTGGGCAACTTTGCAATACCTTGTCTCTACAATAAATCAAGAAAATTAGCCGGGCATGGTGGCGCATGCCTATAGTTCCAGTTACTTGGAAGGCTGGAGATGGAAAAAAGTTAAAATAGATTCATCAATTTAATTTTTTTTATTTGACCAAAAAACTTAGATGTGGATAAAACTGCATCTTAAAAAAAAAATATTCATCTGGTAAATTATTTATTTGTTTTAAGTTGGAGTCTCATTCTGTTGCCCAGGCTGGAGTGCAGTAGCACACTCACGGCCACAACAGCCTTGACCCGCTGGGCTTGGGCGATCCTTCTACCTCAGACTTCCAAGAAGCTTGAACTATAGGCGCACGCCACCACACACAGCTAATTTTTTTATTTATTGTAGAGACGAGGTCTCACCAAGTTGCCCAGGTTGGTCTCAAACCCCTGGGCTCAGGCAATCCTCTCGCCTCAGCCTCTCAAAGTGCTGGGATTACAGGTTTGAGCCACTGTACCCAGCCTGGTAAAGAATTACTTTAAAGCCAATTTAGAAGATACAGTCGTTTTTCACTAGCATTACCTTTCCTAATTTAACACACAAGACCTCACTTACTCAGGAGTGGTTGCCCACAAATTATTTCAAAGCACTCGCTGATTTTATGAGACTGTTGGGGTAAATCTCTCCGCTCTTCCCAACCTACTACATGGTGTCTGCAATCAAATGCCAAATTTCACCTTAGCAAATGACATGAAGGGTAAGTGCAATAAAGCCTAACACAAGGCTCAAATCACCTCATCTTTCAATCTGAGATGAGGATCTTTCTTGGAAAGGGAGGAGACTCCATAGCCTGATTTAGATCATTCAGTTCAGCAGAGGACAAGCATCTATTCAAACAGGAGGTGGTAAATTATCTTTACTGGCCAGGCTTGGAAATAGAAGGCCTGATCCAGGCTACCAATTTCAGGAAACAGTAGACTGGCTCACCCGGGAAGTCATCTATCAGGAGCTTAGAGCCCAAGTGTTCTAAAGTGGGCACATTCATGCCAGGATCAGCTCCAAGATAACTGTAAAAGAATCAGGTCCATGACATTTTCATAAGTCACTTCCAGGCTTCTCAGGGTTACAGAAATAGTGTATCTGACCTAAATGATCATTATTCTTTTACACAAACATAAAAGAATGCTTGGGTTCAGAGCTTCAATTTTTTTTTTTTTTTTTTAAGTTGGAGTCTCACTCCGTCACCCAGGCTGGAGTGCAGTGGCACACTCCCGGTCACCGCAGCCTCGACCTGCTGGGCTCTGGCGATCCTTCCGCCTCAGGCTTCCAAGTAGATGGAACTACAGGCGTGCGCTACCATGCCCGGCTAATTTTTATTTTATTGTAGAGATGAGGTCTCGCCAAGTTGCCCAGGTGGGTCTTGAACTCGCGGGCTCAGGCAATCCACTCACCTCAGCCTCCCAAAGTGCTGGGATTACAGGCTGAGCCACCGAGCCCGGCCAGAGCTTCAATTTTTACTTTAAAAAATTACCTTGTGCTGGGCGTGGTGTCTCACATCCGTAATCCCAGCACTTTGGGAGATGGAGGCGATAAGACTGCCTGAGCCCTTGGGTTACCAGCCTCGGCAACTTGGTGAGACCTCACCTCTACAACAAATCAAAAAATTAGCCAGGTGTGGTGGCACATGACTGCAGTACCAGCTGCTTGGAAGGCTGAGGTGGAAGGATCGCCTGAGCCCAGCAGGTCGAGGCTGTGGTGACTGTGAGCGTGCCACTGTACTCTAGTCTGGGCAAGAGAGTGAGACTCTGACCAAAAAAAAAAGAAAAAAATTACCTTGCTTAAAATTTTATTAGCCTGTGATACAGTTTCACTGCGTGATAGGTATAGTCACACATGGCAAATTAATGCTGTTCACGGGACTAAACTGAAAGTGAATAAAGATATGTCCCTTATCATCCTATCAAATGAATGATCCACTGCAAAAACAAAAACAACGACAACAAAACCATACCTAATTCAGACTCAGATGGAAAAGTATGACTAATGATATTAACAAGTTGGGTGCAGTAGCTCACACCTGTAATCCCAGCACTTTGGGGGGCAGAGGCGAGAGAATTGCCTGAGCCCAGGGGTTCGAGACCAGCCTGGACAACTTGACGAGATCTCGTCTCTACAATAAATCAAAAAATTAGCCAGGTAGTGGCACATGCCTATAGTTCCAACTACCTGGGAGGCTAAGGCGGAAGGATCACCTAAGCCTGGGAGGTCAAGGCTGTGGTAGCTGTGAGCATGTCACTGCACTCCCCAGTCTGGGTGACAGAGTGAAACTCCAACTCAAAAAAAAAAAAAAAAAAAGAGAGAGAGAGATTAACAAGTCCTTGACTTGGAAATGGATCTTGCAGGAGGTTCTAAGACAGGTCTCTGTAAGGTAAGAACTCTGGAAGAACTTGGCAAGTTTTTAATTAGGTAGGTTTGTTTTGTTTTTATTTTAGGGATTTACCAACAGGAAAAGTTTGGAGAGCACTAGGGAAAGTGTTCTACTTTATGAAACCATTATAATATTAGAAAAAAAGTCAAACTACATCCAGATTTTTAAAAATATATTAAGTAAAATAAAAATGGAAGAAAAAAAAGAGGATGGCGAACAGGAGGCTTTAAACATCACTCAGACCAAGCTTCCTATGGAATATGAAACCAAGGCAATTATGCAGGTAATTTATGATGAAAGAAATGTCATTTTTTAAATCAATTATTAGGACACTTCAGGAAAAAAAGCAGTTTTGAGGTTTGAATGACCTGAATTAAAGACTTAACGATGCACTTGATCTTTTTAATGGAGTATCAGTTGTCACGGAGACACCTAACAAGCTCAACTGTATATAACTTTATGCCTTCCATAAACTTCAGGCTTAAACCCAAAGCTGGACCTTTAAGTCCACCAAGGCCACGGGTACCTCCTGCTTCTCCGCCCCCGACCTCCCCACCCCACGCTGGCCTATCCAGTTATCAGGCAGAGCCCTCTGCCTGCTCGCATCTATCAGAAAGTTCCAGTCGATCCTCTGGACATTATCCAGGCACCACTCTCCTATCTTTAGGATGAAACCGAGAGTTCTGAAATTTGTTTCTAACAGACACGGGACAACATGGCACCCTTAGTATTCTACCAGCCACATTTTATCTTAAGGCACACAGGTTCTGCCTTCCTGTGGCCAATTAAAACCACCCTTTCAGGTCCTACTCACAGCTTCTTACCTTGAAGACCAAAGCTGCAGGCTCTCAGTAGAGATCAACACTAACCTGGCCAGCAACTCACATTATGCAACATTTTCTGTTTCTGCCTTGGCAGCCTGCCCTTAAACCCGATAATAACTGCACTGCAAAGAGTCAACCACCTTGCAAAATATTTTTTATACCTTTAATTATGAGATCTGATTCGGCAGCCAAACTTCTGCCAAGAACTCCTTGCAAATGTGTTTTCCCTGAAATCCACTTTTCTTAATGCTGCTATGTGCATGCATCTACCTGCTGGAAGCCTACTGATGTGCTACTCTCTCACTGTCCCAAGGCAGAAATTTCTTAGAGATAAAGGCCCATCCAGAAGGATTTCTACCCACCATGCATTGTTTCTACATAGTAGCTGGGCGTGGTGTTTCATGCCAGTAATTCCAGCATTTTGGGAGGCAGAGATGAGAGGACTGCCTGAGTCCAGGGTTCGAGACCAGTCTAGGCAACTTGCTGAGACTTTGTCTCTACAATAAATCAAAAAATTGGCTGGGCATGGTGGCACACGCCTATAGTTCCAGCTACTTGGAAGGCTGAGGCAGAAGGATCGCTTGAGCCCAGCAGGTTGAGGCTGTGGTTGCCGTGAGCACGCTACTGCACTCCAGCCTGGGTGACAGAGTGAGACTCCAACTCAAAAAAAAAAAAAAATAGTACACTCTCTATCTGATCCATAGCGAGCCAGGGCTACACAAGGCTGTGGCTACACAGAAAGAAGAATCTTTCTGACAGAATTATCAGGCCACTCCTACTCCCCTCCGCTAAGGGCCCAAGTACCCACAGATTAGTAAAAGATACCAGCTCATGCAAAAATCGAGGAAGGGGCCTAAATCATGCAAGTCCACTTCCCCCCATCAGACAGAGAGGCGCTGGTTACTCCAGTCAGTTCAGCTGGTTATCCAAGCTAAGCATTCAAGACAGACTTGAAGGACTCACGTGGGGATTAGCAGGCATCCATGTGAAGAACTCCGCACAGAGCAGAAACTTTTTAAATGGCAACCAGTTAACTTCTTGTGGTACCCCACCCAAAGCCCTACCTACCCTCCAGGTGGTAAACATCATGGAAAAGGCAAAAACTCCAGACTCAGAAAGACCTGGGTGTGGGTCCCTAGCATGTGACTTAAAACCTCTTCGAACCATTTGCTTGTCTTTAAATTGGGATTGAAGCCGGGCTCGGTGGCTCAGCCTGTAATCCCACGCCTTGGGAGGCTGAGGTGAGTGGATTGCCTGAGCCCGCGGGTTCGAGACCCGTCTGGGCAACTTGGCGAGACCTCATCTCTACAATAAATCAAAAAGTTAGCCGGGTGTGGTAGCGCACGCCTGTAGTTTCAGCTACTTGGAAGGCTGAGGCGGAAGGATCACGGGAGCCCAGTAGGCTGAGGCTGCAGTGGCCGCTCCCGGGCGACAGAGTGAGAGAGACTCCAATTCAAAAAAAAAAAGAAAAAAAATTGGGATTGACATTGCTTTACATCTTACAGGATCAATATTAGCTGTAATAACAAAAAACAAGAAAACCTAGCTGAGCATTTGATACATAGTAAGGGCTCCGTAAACCACAGCTACTATTATTATCACTAGGCCTGAGAATATCTTACAGAGAATCCTCTTTTTATTGAGAAAATGAAACTGTTATCTCTAATAGAACCCTGGCGCCCCTCCCCAAAAGTCTCTCTCTCTTTTTTTTTTTTTTTTTTTGCTCGGAGTCTCACTCTGTTGCCCAGTCTGGAGTGCAATGGCATGCTCACAGCCACCACAGCCTCGACCTGCTGGGCTCAGGTGACCTTTCTACCTCAGCCTCCAGTGTAGATGGGACCACTGGCATATACTACCACACCCAGCTAATTTTTTGGTTTATTGTAGAGACAAGGTCTCACCAAGTGGCCTGGGCTGGTCTCGAACTCCTGGCCTCAAAAAATCCTCTTGCCTCCACCTCCCAAAGTGCTGGGATTACAGGTGTGAGCCACCATGCCCGGCTAAGTCTCATTTTAAAATATGAGGATAAACAGATAGAATTTGATTCTTAAATATATCTGAATGCCTCAAGCTAAACACCTACTAGGTCCCTTGAAAACGTCTATTGCCATTGCTCTGCTTCCATGAGGACAAACGCTCTACGTTCTATGCTTCGACATAAATATAAACAGAGGGGACATGAGCCTTGAAGTGCCAGGTGCGTGAGGCTTTGAAGGCCTTCAGCCAAGCACAGGACACGCTGAGATGGACTCCAGAGATGTCGAATTAGCCTTACGACCATCACTGATGGCAATGAACCTGATATGGCTCCATCTCCTCAAGCCCAGACAGTCTCAATCTTCCACTAAGGACTCTTGGCTTCTGGCTCTCTTCAAAGACTGACTCTTGTAGACCAAAGCCCTGAACCAGACCCCGTGGTCTTAGTGTAAACCTCAAGTCCACATTCAACGACCACAGCCACACTACCAGTTTCACAAAACTGGCCAAGAAAAAGAAATGCAACAAGGAAGAAGGTCTGGGGGAGGAGGGAAAGGACACACCGGATTTGACAGGGACAAGTTCTAGCCATCTTAACTGGGAAATCAAGGGGAATTCACGCCCCACTTTTGTCCTTCACAGCAGGATACAAAAGGGAGAAATGTAAATGGCCAGAATGTAGCCTCTGAATGATTATTAACATTTTAATTTAAATCTAAATGAAGTCTTTTTCTTCTTCTCTAGCTGCAACCATGCAGGTACCTCTCTGCCACCCTAGGCTCCAGAGTTAGGTTCCTAGGGCTGCTATAATAAGTGACCAAGGGTTTACAACAATAGAAACGATCCTCTCACAGCCCTGGAGGCTAGAAGCATGCCTCCTCTGAAGGCTCTAGGGGAAGAAGCTTTCCTTGCCACTTCCAGCTTCTAGGAGTCCTTGGTATGCCTTGGATGACAACAGCTATCACTCCAACCTTGGCCTCCAACTCCACAGGGCTTCACCTGGGTCTCAGTATACGCTCTACTCTTCTTACAAAGACACCAGTCTCGTGGTTGAGGGCCCACTCTTATCCCATGTGACTTCATCTTAATTTAGCTAATTATTTCTGGAAAGACCCTCTTTCCAAATAAGGTCACCATGCTGAGGTTCCAGGAAGATATGAATTTTAAGGAACATTGTTCAACCCACTACCACTGCCAAATCACAACAAGCCACTTCCACCAAAATGCGGGGCCCAGTCGAGGAAGATGACAAATTACAACATTACAGGATTATTTAAAGCTTTAGTCTCCAGTAGATCCATGACTACTGCATTTGAATTGGAAATAATGCAGCTGGGCGCAGTGGCTCACGCCTGTCATCCCAGCACTTTGGAAGGCTGAGGCGAGAGGACTGCCTGAGCCCACAGGTCCGAGACCAGCCTGGGCAACATGGTGAGACCTCGTCTCTACAATAAGCAAATAAATAAAAGTTAGCTGGTCATGGCAGTGCATACCTGTAGTTCCAGCGACTTGGAAGACTGAAGCAGAAGGACCACCTGAGCCCAGCGGGTCAAGACTGCAGTGGTGGTGAGGGTGCCACTGCACTCCAGCCTAAGCAACAGAGTGAGACTCTGACTCAAAAAAAAAAAAAAAAAAAAAAAAAAAAAGAATTCAGTTCTTACCTTTCTCGCATCCAAGAGACACTGTGAAATATTGGAAAGTAATAAAAGTTCCCAAAAAAACAACAAAAAAA
>CAUYQG010241716.1:0-11777 GCA_963574415.1 Tarsius wallacei | reverse complement strand
CACACCTAAAACCTAGTTAAACTCACATGCAGAAATCCTCAACAAAATATTAGCAAATCAAATCCAACGATATATAAAAAAGATTTATACACCATAACTCAGTGGGACTTGCTCTAGATACGCAAGGCTGATTCAACATTTCTTTTTTTTTTGAGTTGGAGTCTCACTCTGTCGCCCAGACTGGAGTGCAGTGGCCACTCCCGGCCACCACAGCCTCGACCTGCTGGGCTCCGGCGATCCTTCCTCCTCAGCCTTCCAAGTAGCTGGAACTACAGGCGCGTGCTACCACGCCCGGCTAATTTTTTATTTATTGTAGAGACGAGGTCTCGCCAAGTTGCCCAGTTGGGCTCGAACCCGTGGGCTCAGGCAATCCACTCACCTCAGCCTCCCAAAGTGCGGGATTACAGGCTGAGCCACCCAGCCCGGCTGATTCAACATTTCAAAGTCAATTCATACCCGTGATGTCAACAAGCTAATAAAGAAAAGCCCTGTGATCACATCTGTACATGCAGAAAAAGCATTGAACAAAGTCTAACACGTATCCATGATAAAAACTTAACAAGTTAGGAAGAGAGCGGGATTATACTCATTTGTTGCACAGATTCTATAGCAAATCCTACAGCTTATATCATACTCAATGGTGAAGACTGGATGCCTTCTGCTAAGGTCAAGAACAAGGCAGGGATGCCTGCTCTTATGCTCTTTCTAAACATAGTTCTGGAGGTTTAGACACTGCATTGGAAAAGGAGGGGTTAAAATTGTGGGTCGGGCATGGTGGCTCAAGCTGTAATCCCAGCACTTTGGGGGGCCGAGGAGAGAGGATTGCCTGAGTCCGTGGGTTCAAGACCAGTCTGGGCAACTTGGTGAGACCTCATCTCTACAATAAAAAAAAAAATAGCTGGGTGTGGTGGTGTATGCCTGTAATTCCAGCTACTTGGAAGGCTGAGGTGGAAGGATCGCCAGAGCCCAGCAGGTCAACGCTGGGGTGGCTGTGAGTGTGCCACTGCACTCCAGCCTGGGTGACAGAGTGAGACGCCCAACTCAAAAAAATAAAATAAAATAAATTGCCTGGGTACATGCCTGTAGTCCCAATTACTTGGGATACTGGGGCAGGAGGATCCCTTGAGCCCAGGAGTTTAAGACTTCAGTGAGCTATGATGGCACCATGCATTCCAGCCTGAGTGATAGAGTGAGACCCTGTTTCTTAAAAAATCAAGTGATTAAAATAAAATAAAACACATTGAAACAAGACCTGTGATAGCACAGGTTAGTTACCCGTATGATCCCTGTGCCTCAGCGGTTGAGTGCCTTGGCTAACCCGACCACTATGGCTGTAATGGACTGGAACAGAAATCTGACATGTATCCCATCACAAGCAGCTGCAGGCAGAGTTCTTCTAAGTTGCAGGTAGCAAAAGTCCTCCGAAACAGGTGGACAAACCTGAAATAAAGTTGGAGCTGCATGGAACCATCTAGCTGAAGTTTGTGCATGTTTGGAGAACTGGATCCACTCTGGGAGCCCCTGTTCTTGGTGGGGCTTGCTTTGTCCACTTGGCTCTGCCTCTTGGTTCCTCCAATGAGGTTACATCCTCTGTTCTTTTTTTTTTTTTTGACTTCCAACTTTGCCTTGTTACTGCATCTGTGTTCTCTCTTGGCTCTCATGCTTGCTCAGTACCCGCTGAGTCCGGGGCGTACAGGTTATAGCCATGTGGTCCCTGCTCCCTGCTCCAGACTTATCAAGCCTGGGCCCCCTTTTGGTGTGCTCCCTAAAGCACCTCTGGAAGCCATAGCAAGCCCCAAACAGCTAGGCTGTGGTCCTGCCAGCTCTTGAAGTATGTTTTTCTCAGATGGAGGCATTGACTCACCATGTGGCCTAATTCATCTGGAAATTGAACAGTGGCCCTTCAAGCAGTTCTCAAATGGTCCTTGCCTTTTGGTCAGTCTCCTTAGTCCTTCATCAGACTCAGCTGCTTCCATGTCCCTCCTCACACATGATGTTGAGATCCCTGGGTATCTCACTTGCGAGAGTCTCAAGATGGGACAGGTCTTAGCTCATCAACCCAAGGCAAGGTGGCATGGAAGCAGGGATCCATGGCAGATAGTAAGGGCCAGTAACCAACAGGTTCTCAGCACCTCCTTTTCTAAAAGGACTTGTCCAGAGACAGTGTGTACACTTGAGACAATAAGTCGGAATAAACAGTGAGTTGGACAACCTTCTCAGATTGTTTTGCTTGCAGAAAAGATGGGGCTCAATTTGATGGTCTTTTAACACACCCAGAGAATAGGCAGGGGGGCTGGGGGAATGACTGGCCAGAAAAAACACCTTAGGGTCATTTCATACCAATCCTACATTTTACAGATGAGAAAACTGAGGCTGGGAGCGACTCTTTTCCAGCGACTCAGAGTTGGTAGCAGAACTGGAACTAGAACTCTGGGGGCCCAAGCCTCTTGTAGACTTCAAAGGAGACCTTGGAGGGTGACACACAGGCATCATGCAAACTTCTGGCTTGTCCCTAATCCAAATGACCTGAGAAATTTAGGTTTTCAACTTTTCTTCTTTAGGCTAGTATCATATTACTAAAGAAATGTCTGAAAACTCACACTTTTCCCTTTCCCTGAGGCCCTGCTTTGGCCTTAATTCTACTTCCCCAACACCGCCCCCCCCCCCCCCCGGCCCCTTTCTTTTTCAGCCTCTCCCCCCACAGGCTAGAACCTTTGCTGAGCTACAGCAGTTTTGCAGAGGCCAATCCTAGCCTCTCTGACTGCTCTCCCTTACCCAGGAGGTAGAATTAATACAGTGCAGTCATATCCCTGGAGAACATTATCATCATTTGATATGCCAATGTGACAATGGGCAGTTTGCCAATCTTGTCATTTTAGAAGCAAATTGGCTTAAGTAATCACCTACAACATCCTCTTCCAAAAGACACCCCCCCCCCATAGGAGACAGTGTTCAGTTGCTTCCAACTGTGAAAAACAGAAAAATATTTCCCCTACTAGGTGACACAAGGAATGTTTCTGAAGCCTTTGCAGGCCTTCTGTTTAAATATGGACTCTTTTTAAACTTAATAATTCAGTGTACACTCACAGAATCTTAGTGTTGTCAAATATTCAATTTAAACTCTCCCGTTATTTACATTCTCCGTCCTAACAACCATTATTACAGGAGAGTTTCTCCCCTGCAGTGAGCATTCATGCGATGTAGGCCTGGTACTATTACCGGAGCAATTCTCTTCTCTGTTGTGCTGTTCCAAAGCTCAGTCTCCATTGTTCCTTTTGTCCCATCAGCACCAAGTGGGTGTTCTCCACAATGGCAGACAACTATTTCACATCTCAATAGTGAGCCAGAGGTGAACGGGATCGAATGGAGGGAGCCAGAGCCTGGAAGCCACTGCGGTAGCTGTGTCCAAGTCTGGAAAAGGCTCCCCGCCCCTTGTCCTGCAGCCTCCCATGTGAGAAGAGACCACTCCAGCCTCTTCTGTGTCTCACACTGACATTTTCTAGTATGCCTACACCCAGGCTAGGAAATGCTGCCTCTTCTTTCAAGAATCTCTCTGGCGTGGGCTGTTTCCTTCTGGTACAGGGACCTGCAGGAAGAAATGGAGCATTCCCTTTGGGCTGCACACAGAGGCAGGTGGCGATGGATGACTCTTGTTAATGACTGGTGGCAGCTACACACCTGTGGGGTTTTTATTTTTAGTTTTTTTATTTTGTTTTTAATTGACACATAGATTGTACATATTTATAAGATACAGTGTGATGTTTCGGTACATGTATACATAATGTAAAAATCAAATCAGGGTAATTAGCATATCCATCTTCTCATACATTTATCATTTCTTTGTGGTGAGAACATTCAAAATTCTCTTTTCTAGCTATTTGAAATATGCAATACATTGTTGTTAACTATAGTCACTTATTCCTCCTAACTGTAACTTTGTAACCATTGACCACTCTCTCCCTAGCCTCCCCTCCCCAGCCTCTAGTAACTATCATTCTGTTCTCTACTTCTGTGAGATCAAGTTATTTAGATTCCACATGTGAGAACATGCAATATTTATATTTCTGTGCCTGCTTACTTAACTTCCAGGTTTGTCTATGCTGTGCAAATGACAGGATTTCATTCTTTCTGATGGGTGAATAGTAGTCCATTGTGTAAATAGGCATACCCTGGAGATATTGCTTGTTCAGTTCCAGACCATCACAATGAAGCAAATATTACAATAAAGAGAGGCACACAATTTTTGGGGGGTTTCTGAGTGCATATAAAAGTTATGTTTGCACGATACCATAGGTTACTGTATGTAACATTATGACTAAACAAATGCACATATCTTAAAAATATTTTACTGCTAAAAAGATGCTAACACAGAGACACAAAGTGAGCACATGCTGTTGGAAAATGATGCTGATAGATTTGCTCAATGCAGGGTTGCCACAATCCTTCTATTGGTAAAAATCAGAATATCTGCAAAGCACAATGAAGTGCCATAAAATGAGGTATGCCTGTATATCACATTTTCTTTATCCATTAATTTATTGATGGACACTTAGGTTGATTTCTTCTCTTGGCCATCGTGGATAGTGCTGTAGTAAACATGGGAATACAAACGTCTCTTTGACATACGATTTCATTTCCTTTGGATATATACCCAGTAGTGGGATAGCTGTATCATATGAAGACTCTTTTTTTTTTTTTTAAAGCAAGCTCCATACTATTTTTCAAGTGGCTATATTAATTTACTTCTCACTAACAGTGTATAATAGTTCCCCTTTCCACGTCAGTATTTTTTGTCTTTTTAAAAAATAATCATTCTAAGACATCTCATTGTAGTTTTGATTTGTGTATTCCTGATGATTAGTGATACTGAACATTTTTTCATATACTTGCTTTTTTTATATACTTGTTGGTCATCTGCATGTTTTTTTTTTGAGAGGTGTTTATTCAGGTCTTGTGCCTATTTTTAAATTTCATTATTTGTATTTTTTGCTATTGGGTTGACTTCCTTATATATTCTGGATATTAACTCCTTGTCAGATGCATAGTTCGCAAATATTTTCTTTCATTCTGTAGGTTGTAGTTTCACCTACAGTAGCTTATTGTTTCTTTTGGTGTGCAAATCCTATTTCTTTATTTTTGCCTTTATTGCCTGTGCTTTTGAAGTCTTATTCAAAACAAACGAAAATTTTTGCCCAGACCAATAATTATGAAATGCTTCCCTGTTTTCTTCTAGTAGTTTTATAGTTTGGGATCTTACACTTAAGCCTTTAATCTATTTTTAGTTGATTTTTGCATATGGTGGGAGAGATAAATCTGGCTTCACTTTTCTGCATATGGATATATAGTTTTCCTGCCACTATTTATTGAAGAGACTGTCCTTTCTTTACTGTATGTTCTTGGCATCTTTGTCAAAAATCAGTTGGCTGTAAGTGCATGGATTTATTTCTGTTCTCTATTCTGTTCCATAGGTTTATGTGTGTTTTTATACCAATACCATGCTGTTTTGGATACCATAGCTGTATAGTGTATTTTGAAGTGAATCAAGTAGTGTGATGCCTCCAGCTTTGTTCTTTTTGCTAGGATTGCTTTGGCTGTCCAGGGTTTTTGTGGTTTTATATAAATTTCAGGATTGTTTTTCTTTTTCTGTGAAGAATCCCATTGGTATTTTGACAGGGATTACATTTTGTCTATAGAGCACTTTGAGAAGTATGGGCATTTTAGCAATATTATTTAATCTAATCTATGAGCATGGACTATCTTTTCAATAATTTGTGTCTCTTACAATGTTTATTTTATCAATGTTTTATAGTATTCAGTATAGAAATTTTTGACCTCCTTGGTTAAATTTATTTATAAGTATTTCATTTTTTGGTAACTATTGTAAATAGGATTTTTTCTAAAATTTCTTTTCAGATAGTTTGCTGTTAGTGTATAGGAATGCTACTTTTTACTTTGAAATGTACTACGTTTACTTTGTATCCTGCAATTTTGCTGAATTTGCATACCAGTGTTTTAGTAGAGTCTTCAGGGTTTTCTATATATAATATTATGTCATCTGCCAATAGAAACAATTTAACTTCTCTCCAATTTGGATGCCCTTTATTTCTTTCTCTTACTAATTGCTCTGGCAAGGACTTCTAGTACTATGTTGAATAAGAGTGATTAGAGTGGGCATTCTTGTTCCAGATTTTAGAGGGAAAGTTTTCAATTTTTAAAAAAATGTATTATTCACTATGATATCATCTGTGGATTTGGCCTTGATTGTGTTTTTTTTTTTTTTCTTTCTTTTTTTTTGTCAGAGTATCACCCTGTCACCCAGGCTGGAGTGCAGTGGCATGCTCTTGATCACCGCAGCCTCGACCTGCTGGGCTCAGACGATCCTTCCACCTCAGCCTGTTGGAACTACAGGCATACCACCATGCCCAGCTAAGTTTTTTCATTTATTGTAGAGATGAAGTCTCACCAAGTTGCCCAGGCTGGTTTCAAACCTGTGGGTTTAGGCAATCCTGTCACTTCTACCACCCAAAGTGCTGGGATTACAGGTGTGAGCCACCGCACTCAGCCAGAGATATTTTCCTATGCCTAATTTATTGACTGAATATTTTTTATTGCCACATAACTGCACATATTTATGGGGTACAGTGATGTTTCAATATATGTATAATGATCAAATCAGAGTAATTAACATATCCATCACCTTATACACTTATCACTTCTTTGTGGTAAGAACATTCAAAATCCTCTCTTCTAGCTACTTTGAAATGTACAATAAATTATTGTTAACTATATTCACTCTGGTGTGCAACAGAACATCAGAGCTACACATCTGTATTTGATAACACTTAGGCTGCAGGATACAGTCTGACTGTCATAGTGACTGGGATGAGACCTTTCCTTCTTCTGCCTTTGAGCTACACAGTGATTTGATCTTGGATTCAATGTTCTTTAATTATTTTAATTATTAAAATTGTTTGGCATATTTGATTTTACTGTTAAGGCAACTTTGTCACTGTAAGGTGAAACTACGGACATACTGGACAAATGCACATTCACAAAAATGAAGAGTGAATGAGTCAGAGGCCATATTATATGAGAGGTCAGTGGAGATGGCACCAGGACATGATCCTGATACAGCTAAGGGTATGGGGTAAAATGCCAGAAACTCTCTGGACACCTTTGGGAGCTGATGATAGTGTAATATTCCAAACAAAGTCATTGCAAATTCCATCTAATGATGCAGGTGTCATCAGTGTTTTATCCTCATGTGACCTGGTCATATTCACTCTTCTGAAGTGCTTTGATTCACATTCTTGAATACTGAAATAATCTTAAAGCAGGAGGTACTACTTTGTTATAGTGTAGGACAGTAAAAATGCACAGTCACTTTAATAATCCATTGACCTTAAATGTTAGGCAGTAACTGGGACAATTAAATCTATCTCTCCCTTGTTTTACTTTAGACAGTTGGGGCTGGAGAAAGAAAAGTAGCTTGCTGTACAAAGGCCCAATTTTCTCAACTAGCAGAGTACGGCTAAAATCCCACTCTGCTGAATTTCAGCTCCCTTTTTGCTGCTGAACATTGATGCCCTCAATCCATAGGCAGAATTTCAAATTATATTCATGATTATTTCTGTGAGTAATTTCTTAAAATCCCTTCAGACACTTGAACCAGTGAAATTGATTTTTAAAAAAATGTTTGCAGACCATATAGACTTGTGCCTCTTTTTTTTCCTCTCTCTCTCTACTTGTTAGACTATCAAGGCCTTGTTCACAGGTGATGAGATGATGCCTAGCATTAAAAAGGTTGGGAGCATAAGAACAGATGGCATAGAGGAGCTAACCAAGAGAGCAGGACCCACTTCTGCAGGGGAGGAATCAGTAATATACATCATCAAGACTGAAGGGGTCGGTGACATAAGCACACCTTTCATTCAGGGACTGGCCTCCAGGAATAGGGACCTAGGAGCAGGGTTCTAGGCAGGCAGAGTAGTCGGCAGGCTAGACATATGGTGAAGACTGAACAAGGAGACCAAAATCAGATATACAAATACCTAGCAGTCCAAACAGCTCAGCTACACCAGAATCTAAGTAGAAGGACAACAGTACATTCCCCAGGCCTCGTTCATTGCCAAGTAGCTCAAGACCTCCTAAAACTGTCATGTTCCTCACAGAAGTGAGGAGGTAAGTAGGTTCCAATCCATGGGCATTCACTCTCCACCCATGATGAGGATTTTGCCTACACAATGACCACATGCCTGCTTCCCTGCCATCCATCATATGGAGAATTCCTTGAATCACAGGGCAGATTTCTGAACAAAGACAGAGAATTCTAATCGGTGAACAGTAAAGATAAAGCAGGGTGCCAAGGGGCACCCATATTTGGAAGGCTGGATTCCTAGCTGATTTATGTAGTGGCTTAGGCTCAAACTCACCAAGTTTATGACTCAGCAATGTCTATCTGACATTTATTACCACTCAAACAGACTGGCGGTCATAAATCCAACTTCATTTTTAGTTAAATGGCTTCTATCATCAGACAAAGGAACAAAGGGGAATAATCCACAGCTGTGTTATTCATCCTGCATTTACCAAAAAACAGGAAAAAGTATAGAAATAAATAGGTCACGTTGTAAGAGAGTCGTATGTATATGGATATATGCATATTTGCATGTGGACTACAAATACTACATAAAACATATGCTGAACTCTGCTCTGCCTGTGGAAGTGTGTTAGGAGCAGCATGTCTTATCCTTCTATGCTGGAGCAAACCTGATCACAAGCTCTCTTTGCTGGCTGCTCCCAGGCAATGCTGGAATGGCTGTCCTTTAGTCACAGGCAAGGATGAGGTCCGTGGACCGATTAAAAGCCCAATTGGCAGATGGAGCTACTAGGAAGGAGGCATGAGGACTGTGGAGGGGGAGGGGTGCAGGCAGAGATACAAGAGCCTGGGGTTGGGGGGAAGGAAATAAGACAGATAAAGACACCTCTCGGGAATTCAAACTGATAGCTTCTGGAACATTTTGGGTTCTGCTATGCTGGGGAGCTATTCCCTGCAGGAGTTATACCTCTCTCATGTAGTAGTGACCCTCTCTCATGTAAGGGGTTAGGGTTAGGGTTTAAAACTAAATGATCAAAATAAAGAAGATGGATAAAATGGTATGAAAGGTCTCTTCTAGTTCTCCATGGAATGGCTCTATATCACATTGAACAGTTATTAGCTAGTTGGATATTCGAGAAGAGGTAGAAGAAATGAACATATTATGTTTGTTTCATCTTTACAAATCTGCAAGAAAAAACTCTGTTATCTATCCCCATTCTAAATATTGAGTAACTGAAGCTCAGAAAAACTTACATCACTTGTCCAAGATGCCAAGGTAAATAGATAGCAGAACCATATTCTAAAATTAGCTTTTCTAACTCCTGTATCATTTCCCCTGTGGCATATCCTTTGCCTAGAACTTTGTATTTAATCAATAATTACTAAATTAATACATATATATATAATAAGCCTAATATATCTAAAACCCCTTTATAGTGTTATAAACTCAGTTACTAGAATTTGCAAAAAAAAGAGAAATAAGTTTTAGTTTTCCCCCTTTACAGGTACCCATCTCTAGTCTCAGTAGAACTTTGATGAAATAAGATAATTTCAAAGAAAAAAAATGGTTTGTTCTCTTCAGATTGTAGAAGTAAGTTAGATAATATCAGACATTTCCTAAGTAGGAACTATACTTTTTCTTGCATTCCACATTTACAGAGAAGAGGCCCTGAAGAAACTAAGTCATGTGTAACTACCTAAAAGTAAATAAGGACTGAATCCAAGTCCACACAGAGAAAGGCTCGCCATGCATCAGGGAAGATGGTCAATTTTTGAACCACTGACTAGAAAAAAAAAAACAAAAAAACCTCAATATTTAGTTCATTTACAATTTGACGCTATCAAAGAAATGGCTGATGCAAGCCCCAAGTGGAACATCCCTTTATTACATACTCCCACGGGTAGCTTGTAAAGGGCACTTGATTAGTTTTTATCACAATTAAATTCTCTACACTTATAAGACACCAAGAGATGGTAGCTTATACAAAGAGGCAGGAGATAGGCTTGTAATTGGCCTTAAATTAAGTGGTAAAGAAGGGGATAATGAGGAAAGAAGCTTTTAAAATAGTCAAAAATGGAAACTAACAAGTGATCAGAAGAATTAATTCACAAGAAAAAGGAGGAAAACTTAAACCACGTTTCTATACTTCTAAAGCCAAGCATGGATGTGAGGAGGGCAGGGGTCATCTCTTCCCAGCAGGGGTATGCTGTTCCTGCACCTGAGTGTTCTATCTAGAGTAAGAGTCCCTGTATCACTTTCCCTGAAAAAGGATCGTTCTTCGTTCCAATATTCACAAACTCAAAGATATTGCAACTTTGAAAAATAGGGAAATATCCCTATGACCTTGCATACACATATCTAGAAGTCATGATTTCCTTGGAATTATTATTAAGAAAACCATTATTGCCCCTCATCATGAGCTTCTTGGAGACTATTACAGCTAGTGTAGTGGACTGATGAGACATGGGCTTGGCTCAGACTATCTACAGTAAAATAATCAGCTCTGATTCATGTGCCCTGACTAACACCCATCTGGCAAGAAAGACAATTTCAAAAAATATGAGAATATAAAAACTTTTAAAAATTGATACCAAATTAGAACACTTGACCACTGATTTGGCAATCACAAAGAAACCTCATATTGCTAAATCTTAGGTGGTCTTGTCCTCAGACATTTAATTATTTGAGGCGCAACCGTTCAAGTGGAAAATGTGCCGAGAATTTCAAAAGAGTTGCAAGCAAGAATGCAAGAGGGCAACCCATTATTGTGTGTAGAAACTATTCATTTTTAGTTTAAAAAAAAAAAAAAGAAGTTACCAGCCAAATCTGCTTCATTGTACATCACTTCAACTCTCTACAGCTAAATCATCTCTAGCCCTTGCCCTCACTGATCCTAGTAACCACCTGAAGAATGAGGAAACTTTAGCCTGGACTTCAAACAAGCATAGATGACTTAAGTTTGGCACATGACAACAGTCAGACTACTTCTCAGAAACAAAGTAACCCACTATGGTAGTTGGAGGTGGGGGCAGGTAAAGTTGGATTTTTTTTTTCTTCACTCATATAATTTGAAGATTATAGAATGTATTTTTTAAAGGTCAGAATGAATTGCTAATTAAGCTGAGGCATTTGGAATTAGCAAATAAAACTGCTACTTAGAATGGTGACTAAGGAGTAATTAATCATATGAGGGGGTGGGGATGGGGAGGGGGAAATGGCAGCACATAAGAGCCAGGAGTAAAATTATCTTTTAACTAGTTGCCATAGAGGCTTCAGATGATGTTACTAAGAAACTGTCAGCTAATTGTTCCTTTTCTTTCTCTTTAGGCTATATCCCTTAAAAAAAATGTTCAACTATTTTTCATGAAGACACATATGAAGTTCATCTGCACAGCCTCTCTTGCAGGTATGCAGAAATACACAGACTAGCTATGACTTCCCTGCACCTTGTTCGCAACATGTGAGAGATGTAAGGGTTACAGTATACTCATAACCTTAAATTTACTCTAATTTTTTACATAAATAACTGACAGATTTTGGCATTTTAACTACTACAAAACAAAGTTATTTAATGTATCAGTAGTGGCCGGGGGGGGGGGGGGGGGGGGGGGGGGGGGGGGGGGGGGGGGGGGGGGGGGGGGGGGGGGGGGGGGGGGGGGGGGGGGGGGGGGGGGGGGG
>CAUYQG010241712.1:0-10090 GCA_963574415.1 Tarsius wallacei | reverse complement strand
CTATCCCAACCAAGAGAAAGCAACCCTCCAAACAAAAACACAAACAAATGGCGCAACAGCCCTGTGACTTTAGAAGGGCAGTGAGGGTCAGCCCACAGCCAGGAAGATGCAGAGGTCCCAACAGCCAGTCGGCATCCTCTCTCCGTGAGCGAGAAGGATGGTTTTCCAACTAGAAGAGGTGGCATAAATGTCCTACAGCCAGAGCTGCCACCAAGATGCGAGAGGACGTGGTGGGAGGCCAAGCCTGCTTCCGAAGAGCTCATGACACTGACAGTGCCCCACCACAGGACGGCTACAAGCCAACCACGGTACTTGGTTCAGGGCCACATCTTCTGAGGAGCATTGCCAAATGACAGGCTACCTCAAGGGACATGGGCAGAATATGAAAGGTCTAGAAGTCAGACCTTAAGAGAAATGCTTCAAGAAATGCTGGGCCTTTGAGAAAGCTCTGGGGAACATGACAGCTGTCCTCAAAGATCTGAAGAGACATCAGGTAGTAGACATGTTCTGTTTTGCTCCAAAGGGAAGAACTATCTGTAAACTGGTAGGTAGAGGTTCTCTTTGTAACTAGAAACTGTAGATGAAGGGGAAGATTCTAACCAAGTGTCTTGTGAAATTGTGAGCTTCTTGTCATTGTGGAAATTCAAGTGGTGGCTACCATGTCTTGGATTTGGAGTTTAATCCTACAGGAAGAAAAGCGAGTCTAGAACGAATTCAGTTAAACTCAGGTGAGAATGTATTCAGCCTCGACCATGTGCCTGGCCCTGGGCTCAGGAACTGAACACACGAAACTGAATCAGAAGAACGGGAAGCAAAAGCCACCATGAAAAAAAAAGAGGCCAGGCTGGTGGCTCAAGCCTGTCATCCCAGCACTTTGGGAGGCCGAGGCGAGAGGATTGCCTGAGCCCATGGGTTGAAGACCAGCCTGGACAACATGGTGAGACCTCGTCTCTACAATAAATAAAAAAGCTGGACATGGTAGCCCATACTACTTGGAAGGCTGAGGCGGACAGATCGCCGGAGCCCAGCAGGTCAAGGCTGGGGTGGCCGTGAGTGTGCCATGGCACTCCAGCCTGGGCGACGGAATGAGACTCCAACTCAAAAAAAAAAGAAGAAGAAAAAGAAATGTGTATCATGCGTGCAACACAAAATAGAGAGAGGCCCTACGGAATGATAAAACAACAGAGAGGATGTCTTAATAAAGACTTTGGCCAGTGGGAGGCAGTTCAGGAAATTCCCGCGGCATCTAAAGGCCACAGTAAAAATACCCCTGCTGGAGTGGCCAGCACATCATGACTGTCTAACTCCAGGACCCTCTCCTTACCTTTCATCGGCTTCTGGAACTTCTGCAGTTCGGGCGCCAGGAGCCCACTGAAAGGCCCAAGACAGCCCACTGCGTTGACGACAGCATCTTCATCATCTGGGTCATTCTCTTCATCACTGTCTCTGACCTTATTGTGTCGTCTTGGAGAACATAAGAGGAGAAAAAAACATTCAAAGAAAATCATGGTATTTTAAACAATAATACAGGACATGGTTTAAATGCCGTATATACAGTTTAGATACAATGATACGGCTCATATACAATGCATTAAAAGTCTCCTTCTCATCCCTGTCCAACTGCTGCCCAGCACCCATGCCGCCTGGTTCCCTGAGGTGACCATCATGACGAGGGACTCACGTGTTCTTTGGTTTCCCTGTATCTAGATAAGCAAATAGGACTATATAGTTTTATTTTTTCTCTTTTTGCATAAATATTAGCATACTATATAGAGTTCTTCCCTTTGGGACAAAACAGAACAAGTACACCTTGTACCTTATTCATAAAAGAAACCTTTCCAAAAATCCAACAGCCCCATTAAAAAGTGGGCAGAAGGGCCGGGAACAGTGGCTAGAGCCTGTCATCCCAGCACTTTGGGGTCCAAGGCGAGAGGATTCCCTGAGAGGATTCCCTGAGCCCATGGGTTCAAGATCAGCCCAGGCAACTTGGCAAGACCTCATCTCTACAATAAATCAAAAACTAGCTGGGTGCGGTAGCATGCACCTGTAGTTCTGGCTACTTGGAAGGCTGAGGCAGAGGGATCACCAGAGCCCAGCGGGTCGATAGTGGGGGGGTTGTGAGCTTGCCACGGCCTGGGTGATGGAGTGAGATTCCGATTCAAAAAAAAAAAGTGGGCCAAAGACATGCATACACGCTTCTCAAAAGAAGAGATACGAGCAGCCAACAGACACATGAAAAAGTGCTCAGCTGCATTAATCATCAGAGAAATGCAAATCAAAACCACAGTGAGATACCACCTAATCCCAGTAAGAATGGCCATCATCAGTAAAACAAACAACAGATGCTGGCAAGGATGCAGAGAAAAGGGAACGCTTCTATACTGCTGGTGGGAATGCAAACTGGTGCAACTTCTCTGGAAAATGGTGTGGCAATTCCCAAAAGAGCTATAAATTGGCCTTCCATATGACCCAGCAATCCCCTTTCTGGGAGTATACCCGGAAGAACTCAAATCATTCTACAAAAAAGATACTTGTACATGCACGTTTATTGCAGCACTATTCACAATAGCAAAAACATGGAACCAACTGTGCTGACCATTGAAAGTAGACTGGATTTTTGTAAATGTGGTACATATACATAATGGAATATTATGCAGCCATAAAGAACTAAATCATGGACTTTGCAGCAAATTGGATGGAATTGGAGACCATCATACTCCGTGAACTATCACAGAAACAAGGAACTGAGTACCACATGTTCTCACTCATAAGTAGACCTTGAACAATTATCATAATACTATAAGAAAGGGGTTGGCAGTAGTGGGAAACTGTCAGGGAAGGGGGGGCACACCTCATCAACAAGGGTACCCACCTATAAGCATTTGTATAACTTTGTAACCCTGCATTGTGCCCTACATCTTTAAAATAAGGAATTTAAGAAAAAGAAACCTTGCTATATTCATACAAAAGCTTCCTTATCCCATCTTAGAGGTGTTTGTGTGCAAGTCCATAGTCCATGGTAGGAAGCCAGCTGCCAACGGTGCACACCAGGAATTTCCAAGATGATACTATTACAGGAAGTCCCCAACATACACACAAGTTCTGTTCCAAGAGTGTGTCTGTAAGTCCAATTTGTTTTAAGTCCAACAAAGTGAGCCTCGATACCCAACTTGCACAATCAGCTCTAGAGTACTGTATGTATTTAACAGGCTAGACTGACACCTGGTGGAGAGAAACAATACGTAAAAAAAAATGCAGGTGTGGATCGTTAAAGTTCATAACTTGAAGGTTCCTATGTAGGGGACTTACTGTATAAACAAAACTGCAATAAGTAACCTGATACATACTGTGTCTTGCACATGCACAAATACATCTGTAGGACAATTCATGAGGATAGAATTGCTGAGTCAAAAAACTTATATATTAGTAATTTTGGCAGACACTGCCAAATTCTCTTCCATATACCCGTAGTGGTGAACCTTTCACCCCAATGTATATGAGTATCTGTTTCCTCAGAGCCTGATCCACAGAATGTGTTACCAAGCTTTTGAACCTTTGCCTATCTGATAAGTAGGCAAAAACCAGAATTGCAAAAACCAGAATCTCAATTTCTAGCTTTAAGTGGTATTCCTTAGTACCAATAATTTTTTTTTGTTAAATGTAAACTGCCTATTTCTATTCTTTCATCACTTTTCCATTGGACGGCCATTTTCTTAATGATTTCTAGGAATTTTTATATATTAGGAACATCATTCCCTATTTTGTAGAGTAAGTTAAAAATATTCTTCCATGAATATTTTTGTGTCTGGTTCTGGAGGTTTCATTTTGTTCTGTTCTGGTTTTGTCATACAGAAAACTTTTTTTTTTTTAGTTGGAGTCTCACTCTGTCGCCCAGGCTGGAGTGCAGTGGCATGCTCACGGTCACCACAGCCTCGACCTGCTGGTCTCAGGCAATCCTTCCGCCACAGCCTTCCAAGTAGCTGGAACTACAGGCATGCGCCACCACGCCCGGCTAATTTTTTTATTTTTTATAGAGACGAGGTCTCACCAAGTTGCCCAGGCTGGTCTTGAACCCCTGGGCTCAGGCAATCCTCTCGCCTTGGCCTCCCAAAGTGCTGGGATTATAGGCTTGAGCCACCATGCCCAGCTAGAAAACTATTTTTAAAGTACTTAAATTTGTCAAGCATGGTGACTCATGCCTGTAACTCCAGTACTTTGCAAGGTCAAGACGAGAGGATCACTTGAGCCCAGGAGTTCACGACCAGCCTAAGCAATATAGCAAGACCTCATCTCTACAAAATAAAAAATAAAAAAATGGGGCCAGGTGCAGTGGTTCATGCCTGTAATCCCAGCAGTTTGGAAGGCCGATGCAGGAAGATTGATTGAGTCCAGAAGTCTAACACCAGCCTGGGCAACATAGTGAGACCTTGCCTCTAAGAAAAATAAAAAAAAATCAGCTGGGCCTGTTGGTGTACACCTGTAGTCCCAGCTACTAGGGAAGCTGAGATGGAAGGATCGCCTGAGCCCAGGAACTCGAGGCTAAGGTGAGCTGTGATTGTATCACTGCCCTCCAGCCTGGGCAACCCTGATACAAAAATAGATAAATAAAATAAAGTACTTAATTTTTTTCTTTTTAAAAGATGCTGAGTCCATTATTAAGGCCTTTCCAGTTCCAAAGAACTAAAGGAATCCTTCCACAATTTTTCTGCTCATTTTATGACTTCATTTTTTCCATTTAATGCTTTCGTCCACGTGGAGTTGACCTGATATGTGTCTGAGGCCCAACTCGAATCCTCCTCCTTTCTGGAGGAGGGGTCAGGACCCACCACCATTTACGAAGCAGCCTGTCTTTCCACCACGGATTTTCCATGCCAACTTTTCAGATGCTAAGTTCCTGGCCATGTACTTGTCACTCTGGTTTCTATGGTATTTTCAATGCACTGATCTCCCTCTCTCGCACCAGTCCGTAGGCTCCTCACGACTGAGACGATGACTCCTTGAAGCCTTTAAATATCCCTCAGAGTGTGTTCCAACTTTCTCTGGAAAACACACTTTACAAATCTCCTTAACTTAGTCCAAAATCCTTTGGGAAAGAGACGTCTTACTTTTAAGTACCAGCTTACCTTGAGCATGTGCCGGGGGCTTCAGAAATGTGAATTGACAACAACCGATCAAGGCATTGAGTCTTCCATCACGAAAACAACAAGGAGAAAAAACCCAAAGCATCTTACCCAGAAGCCGAAGCAGGCCTGACGGCGGCCGGGAAGGGAGTGATGTTGTAGGTATACTTCTCCCTCAGCTCCGTCAGCTGTGGGAAAGGGAATGGGGCCATGGAGTACACCGTCTGGAAAACAGAAGCAAAGATGCCACACCCTCAGCAGGGCCTCCAACAATGCTCCTCCCATCAACCATCTCTCCTCCGTCCTGGAAAGACACACACATTCAGCGGGGTATGACGAGGTCGACGGGGCTTCTCTGTCACTTCAGTGTCCACTTTAGAGAAAGACAAAAGAGCCCCAGGATGCCACAGTGAGCGTCAGGCCAACCAGCAGCAGCCACAGCACACTCACTGGGAGACTGGGGAAGGGGAGCAGGGCACGGTCCCCCATCACCCAGTAGAGGGGGGCTTGGCAGCTGCACCTCCCACCTCTTCTGTAACCAAGAACCCACAAACATCTCCATATGGCTATGTATTTCTCACAGCTTTCATTGCTGAGTTATAATTAGTATTCTTTTTGAGACAGGATCTCACTCTGTCGCCCAGGCTGGAGTGCAGTGGCATGATCATGGCTCACGGCATCCTCGACCTCCTGGGTTCAGGCAATCCTCCTGCCTCGGCCTCCATCGTAGCCAGGAATGCAAGTACGTGCCACCGCCCCTGGCTAATTTTTATATTTTATTGTAGAGAGAGGATCTCGCTATGTTGCCCAAGCTGGTCTTGAACTCCTGGGCTCCAGCAATTATCCTGCTTCAGCCCCCCAAAGTGCTAGGATTACAGGCGTGAACCACCGTGCCTGACCTGTTTACTGATTTTTACAGACATTTAACGCCAGCCTTCTGGGTTAAGTTAAGTCCCAGTGGATGATCCTGTGAGCAGCTGTAAGTTTTCTTCAGAGATCCCAACTTTTCAAATGGCTGTGAATGAGATCTAGGCGAAAATTGTTAGGTGTTATTTTTAAAGGAAAAAAAAGGCAACAGAGTGTAAAACACATGCCGTTAAAAATCTATAATAAAAATGGGCAAAAGCACCTGTACTTCAACCAGGATGCCAAAATTCTACCTCATGCCAGCAGCAAGAGGAAAGTCATCTTATTTGCTCTCTTGTTTTTATTAAAATTTAATAGCTCCAAATATATTACTTCAATCCTTCAGGGTCTCATTCGCCAAAAAAGCATCTATTAGTCCCATTTTCACATCTCCCAGAAAGCCAACCAAACACCCCAATGATGCTTTCCTGGGAGAATGCTTTGAAGGGGTGTCTTTCCCTCCAGCAGGACTATTTTTTTGGAGACACAGGAGGTGTCTGATATGTGCAAGTGGTCAAAGGGGGGCTCTGAAGCCAGTTAAATTGCCACTGCTGCCTTCTAGAGCTCAGCGCCACCCGTGACAGCGCCACCCATGACAGTCCCCTGCGGCGCTGATTCTAGCTGCCTGCACATCTGATGGCCCCTGAGCTTGATGGTAGCCATGGACGCCTTGCGGTGTAAACGCCCAAGGTTCCAAGCAAGCCAGTGACAGTCCTGCCCAGCTGATCACGCAAAGCCACATCGTGTCTCTGAGCGGGTTTTATCACAGATGCTCTTCACTTAACCACACCCCAAAGGCAGCACAGACTTACAAACAGTAGACGGCACCCGACCCCCCCCCCCAAAAAAAAAACAAGAAGCAGAAGGCGTCCTACAGCACCCATGAGCCTGGAGTGTGTGATGAGGCCGTTCCCGACCTTCCAGGGCTTCTCTCTCCTCATCCAAAAAACAAGGGCACGGAACTCAGGACCACCGCTCCCTCTGAGAGGGGAGGGAGCATAAGATTGGGGAGAAGCCGTGAGCGTGCCCACCTGTGCTGGGCATTTTTATTTTTTTAAATTGGGTGGTGTGTATGTAGGTTTTGTCATATTGTTCTTAAGGCGTTTTGTTTTGTTTTGTTTTGAGTCGGGGTATCACTTTGTCATCCAGGCTGGAGTGCAGTGGCACAATCACCACTCACCACAGCCTCGACCTCCTGGACTCAGGCAATCCTTCCATCTCAGCCTCCCAAGTAGCTGAGACAACAGGCATGCGCCACCATGCTCGGCTTATTTTTTTAAAATTTTTTATAGTGATGAAGTCTGGCTATACTGCCCAGGCTGGCCTCCACCTCCTGGGCTCAAGCAATCCTCCCACCTCAGCCTCCCAAAGTGCTGCGATTACAGGCATGAGTCACAGAACCCGGCCTGTAATACATTCTGCATGCTTGAAATACTTCACATAATTTTATTAATAATGTGGTCAGAGGAAACTCTCGCGTCCCTTGATCCCACGAAGGTATCCCACAGCACCCCTGCAGAACCCCTCCCTCCCTGCTCTTCCAGCCAGGTCAGCTCCACATGCCCTGGGGAGAGTCTCGTCAGCACCCCAGCTTGAGATCTGTGTGTGGCTCCTCCTCAGAGCTCGCTGGGAGTAGCCCCAGCCTTACCACGTCTGACCATCATATCCCAAAGGTGAGCCCACATTTGGGTCCAAAGTCAGCCTTGCCCCTCACTCATGCGATTTTTTCCTTAACAATTTAGAGACTTGGTTTTGACATTCAAGAACCCACACATTCTGCCAGGTATGGTGGCTCATATCTGTAATCCCCATGCTTTGGGAGGTCGAGACAGGAGGATTGCAAGACCAGGCTGGGCGACATAGCGAGACCCCCATCTCTACAAAAAAATTTTAAAATTAGCCAGGCATGGTGGCACACACCTATAGTCTCAGCTACTTGAGAGGCTCAGGTGGGAGGACTACTTGAGCCCGGGAGTTCAAGTGAGGCTGCGGTGAGCTACAATGGTGCCAGTGCACTCCAGCCTGGGCAACAGAGGAGGGAAGGAGGGAGGGAGAGGGAGAGAGAAAGAAAAGAGAGAGAGGGAGGGAGGGAGGGAATAAATCTGAATCCTTTGGAGTCCACTTTAAAAGATGAAGTTGTTAATGCTAAGATTTCCAAATTCCTTAGACGTGAAATAAGATGTCTTTTTTTAAAAAAATTATAATAGAGATGGGGGTCTCATTATGTTGTCCAGGCTGGTCTCAAACTTCTGGCCTCAAGGAATCCTCCCACCTCAGCCTCCCAAGTGCTGGGATAACAGGCAGGAGCTGCCACACCCGGCCAAGATGTCTCTAATTAAAGACCATGGGTGAGTGACCAGCTGCAGATTCACCTGTGCTTTGTTTCTGCCAGTTTGGTAACAAGGTCTCTATCGGCAAACAGCCTCGGCTAGCCTTGGGAAGGAAGCTGACCAGAGAAGAAAGTGGGTCCCTTCTCCCCGACTCCACCCATCCTTCCCCGGGGCACAAGGTCCAGCTCCCAGCGAGCTCCTGCGGGAGCCACTCAGCCAGAGACACCCAGGAGCACTGGCTGGGCTGCGCTTTCCTCGCACACTTCAGCGCTTCCTTCCGCTGTCACTTCCTTTAGTGAGTCGTCAGGGAAGAAACCCATGTTCCTGAAACAAGCTCATCTATGGCGTTTCTTTGCAGACATCCGCTCACTTCTGTGAGGTGTCACGTGTCTGGGGCCTGCTCACCCTGGGGGGCGTGAGCGCTCAGGGCACCCCAGAGCCCGCAGACTTTTCGAATTGGAGATTTACAACAGGTTCCAGGAAAGTGATTTCACTAATCACCCTGAGTTGAAACGTGGCAAAAACACAGCATCACCGGGCTGGAGGGGGATTTAAGCATAAGCGGGTTCAATGTCCCCCCGCTCCAGCAAGTTCCCTTCCAGGGCGTCTCAACAGATGGCCGCCAGGGTGCAGCTCAGACACGCCGGTTATGGCACACCCTGTTTTGCAGTGCAGATGGTTTCCGTTTTGACGGGACTAATTAATCCAACACTATCCTTCTACGAAACATGCATCCACACCCTTGTTGCTTCCACCCTGCGGCTGGAGGGAAAACGGGAGAGGTGACCGTCCCTCGTTGTGGCTCGTGGGGTCCCCCTCCAGACAGCAGGGAGTCATCCACAAACACTCTGGATGGGCTTCCAAGCAGCTGCAGACCCTCTGCTGATGGCATTGCGCTAACTCCGCTCTCCAGGCCCCAAGGAATTCACAGGGGACTTGGCCAAAAGTCCCGCTGAAACTCAGAAGCACCGTTTCATCAGCACTCCCCGATTTCTTCAGCATAACGGATGAAAAACAAACATAAAAATGAACGCTGCTAATAAGGAGAGAGTGCTGCGGGGAAAACCCAACAAAACAGCAAGTGTGGCACCGAAGACTGAGAGACATGGGGAAGCCCGGAACGGGGGTGGGGGGTGGGGGGGGAGCCTTCCCCATCTCCAGCTCAAAAATAAAGACCTTCCACTGGACCACGTTTTTCATCTGGAGTCATTGTGACAGACTGACAGCCTACCATGGCCAGATCACAACTACTGCATTTTGTTTGTTTTTTGGGTTTTTTTGAGTTGGGAGTCTCACTCTGTCGCCCAGACTGGAGTACAATAATAGCACACTCCCGGCCACTGCAGCCTCAACCTGCTGGGCCCCGGCGATCCTTCTGCCTCAGCCTTCCAAGGAGCCAGAACTACAGACGTGCGCTACCACGCCTGGCTAATTTTTGGTTTATTGTAGAGACAAGGTCTTGCCAAGTTGTCCAGGCTAGTCTCGAACCCGCAGGCTCAAGCAATCCACTCACCTCGGCCTCCCAAAGTGCTGGGATTACAGGCTGAGCCACAGAGCCTGGCCCCATCTTAGGTCTTAGTAGAAAGGACCTCTTGTCTTCCCTGCTTAAGAGACCCCTGGAAGCTGTTGATTGATGAGATTCTGTTTTGGAGGCCTTTCTCCTGTTGAGGAAAACATCTGTGTGGAGATGAACTGAACCTGATTTTACACAACTTGTGTTTTCATGTTTCTTCT
>CAUYQG010241710.1:0-12118 GCA_963574415.1 Tarsius wallacei | reverse complement strand
GTGGCTCAGCCTGTAATCCCGCGCCTTGGGAGGCTGAGGTGAGTGGATTGCCTGAGCCCGCGGGTTCGAGACCCGCCTGGGCAGGCGAAACTTCATCTCTACAATAAATAAAAAAAAAAAAATTAGCCGGGCGTGGTAGTGCACGCCTGTAGTTCCGGCTACGCGGAAGGCTGAGGCGGAAGGATCGCCGGAGCCCAGCAGGTCGAGGCTGCGGTGGCCGGAAGCGGCCACTGCACTCCAGTCTGGGCGACGGAGTGAGACTCCAACTCAAAAAAAAAAAAAAAAAAAAGTTTTATAGTATTGACTTTTACACTTAGGGATTTAATTTCTATGGTATTGATTTTCGTGCTTAGCGTGAAGTAGGAGACCAACATATTGTTTTTCCATATGGTTAATTAGTTGACCAAATGAAAGTGGTTGAAAAATTAGCTTATTTTTTTGGGGGGGGCATTATTTAAGTTGCATTGAGAATTAGCATCATTACAAATGTTGAGTCTTCCATTCAGAATTTTGTATTATCTCTGCATTTATATATATCTTCTTTAATATCTCTCAGTGAAGGTTTAGAATTCTCTGTGTCAAAGTTTTGCACATTTTTGTTAGATTTATTTCTTGGTTATACAGTGGTGACTTTTATTTTAATTGCACTGTTAAAATCTGCTAGTGTGATTGTGGACTGGTCAAATTTCCCTTCTGTTTTAGCCAGTTCTTCTTGTTTTATGTATTTTAAGGCTATGTTGTTAAGTGTGTACAGGTCATAGTAGTTAAATCTATTTAAGAACATTATCCTTTTGATTTTTATTTGACTCTATTTATATTAATCCTGATTCCATAAATTCTTTTTTAGTTTGCCATTAATTTTGCTTTCCAAGCCTTTTTTTGATATAACTTTTTCAATCCCTTCATTTAAGCCTTTTTCTATAGTTTTTAGTTTTACCTCTTAAATGTATTGTATACTTGATTATTTTCATTCAGTCATATTAATTCTGTCTTTTTAGTTGTGAGTTTAATCTGTTTTCATTTATTATGATTTTTGATATAGTTATCCTTAATTTATGACATGTTATTATATGTTTCTTCTTATGATCTATTGTTTTTCTTTGATTCATTTTATTATCTCTGTTGTCTTTGGGGTGGATAATTTGCACCTTTTATTCTCTTTTCTGTACTGCAGTTCTTTAAGCAATTACCCTTAAATTAGAATGCACATATTTTGCTCTAGTTATTAAAAAAAGTACTGTCTATAGTTTTGCAATTTTTCAGCTTTATTTTTGACAACAAGGTCCTAGGCAGCCTTTACTCATGAAACTTTATCTATCTTATTGCTGTTTTATGTTGTAGTTTTACTTTTTTTTGAATACTCAAAAATAATTTATTATGAAACTTATTTACTGACATATTTTATAAAATCTCCAGGTTCTCATGTATTTTTTTTTTTTTGTATCCCATTGGTTCCTTAGTGAGGATTTGTAAAAGGTAAACCTTTTATTCTTCTTTGTAAGTCTGAAAATGTTTTGCCTTCATAATTTCATGACAGTTTGTCTGGATATAAAATTTTTGTTTGTCTTTGAGCACTTTGAAGGTACTTCTTCATTTTTTCCCTGACTTATGTTGCTGATAAGACTGCCATGAGTCTAACTGAAGATTCTTTTTAAATCTTTAATGTTTCTATAGTTTTCTTACCCTGCATGGGTTTGTCTTTATTTAATCCTGCTTTGTTCTCCACGTGTACTTTCTATTTGAGGACTTATAGCTTTCCTTAATGCTGGAAAAACCTCAGCAATTTCCTCTTCAGCTATTGCTTATAGGGATGTTCCTTCATTGTCTTCTTCTGGAACTCCCATAAGTTGAATGTTGTATGGAGTGACCACATAATTTATTGTTCTGACTTGGACACTTTTGTGAGTGTGAGCACTACCCCGATGAGGTGCCAGGACAGAGTTAATCGGGAACTGCCTTGGGTGCACTGGACATGCAGTCATCGCATATGTTGGGGCCTCTCAGTCTGTTCTCCCTGCTTCCTAACCATTTTGTCTTATATTTTATCTTTTTGCCTATCTGAACTACATTATGGAAAAATATCTCTGTACCTGTCCTAAGGATAATGTCATCTACTGCAGCAATCCTCAACCCTTTCGGCATTAGGAACTGGTTTCGTGGAAGACAATTTTTCCTCAGATGGGGCATGGGAATCATCAGGCATTAGATTCTCATAAGGAGTGTGCAACCAAGATCCCTCACATGACAGTTCACAATAGGTTTCACACTCTTGTGAGAATCTAATGCCATAGCTGATCTGACATGAGGTGGAGTTCAAGTGGTAATGTGAGTAATGGGGAGTGGGTGTAAATACAGATGCATTTCGCTCACCTCCTGTTTTGAGGCCCGGTTCCTAACAAGCATGTACCAAGGGTTAGTGGCCTCTGCTCTAGCTCACACCTGCCTTTGGGTCACTACTGTGTATGACTGATATGCTCGAGATCATGGCTATTTCAAAAACTCCATTAACATTTTGCCTCAATTAAGCTCAGACTTCTTCTAAGTCTCAGACAATGTGTCAAACATGTTGGATACATTTGCTTTAATCTCTTAAATATTGCATAAAGTAATAAAATTTTCAGGTTTTGTGCTCAAATAAGTTTAGTAATCTGTTTAAAGTGGTATAAGAAGTAAATAACAATTATCATTTGACTTTCCCTAACTCTAGAGGCAGCCACTGAGAGTAGGGTATTTGTGTCTATCTCCAACAGGGAAGTCAGATTATGAATACGCTAAGTCACAGAATTTTCTTAAGAGAAATAATACAGAATTACTCAAGAGGGAAGACTGGCCTGCATAGGCAGGAAGAAGACTGAAAAATATTGAAGGATTTGAGGGTGGGTATGAAAAAAAAAAAGAAAAGAATTGGGTGTGCGAGTCCAAGTGAGAAACACAGTTATTTTTCAGTGATGAAAGAAATAAAAAATTTTATGACATTATGACATAAAAAACTGGGGCTGTGAAGGAGGTGTATAAAGACCAGTATTTCCTAATATGCTATGGTTAGTACTGCCTATAAATTACTTAGTGCAGGATGAGTATATGTAAATCAATCTCTTCTTCATTTTACTTTTAAAAAGGAAGGAAAATAGTATCAGAGTACAAGTTCCAATGATCTCTGTGGCATGTTATACAGTCAATGATTTTATAACTATGTCTGTCATGAAAAGCTATTTAAGTGTGATTGTATTTGTGAAGAAGGCTGGATTGGAGAATGGATTATGTGAATCTTGGCAAAACTGTGACATCAAATTTCCTAAGTAAACACTTTTAAATTTAACTTTGGTACCCAGGATGACAGTAATTAGATGGGCTATCACCTTACTGAGTAATTGAGATTTCTAGAGCCCCTGCTATAATTCCTACCTTCTCCAGTCCATGGTGATATCTGTCTCATATTTTCTACAACACATCTTATCTATTAAGATAACTGAGTCCTGAGTACAAAAAATTTTTATATTGCTCTTATAACTTGGCATCATATTCTTTGTCTTAATTTTTATTTTTCCATCATTTTTTTTCTTTCTGCTCTACTAAGCATCCTCCAAATTTTCTGTGTGTATGCATAATTTTCCCTCTCACAGCTTCTATGGAACAATTCATCACTATTTCCTCAACATACTTCACATTTATTATAACCAAACTGGATTTTACTTGTCCATTCGTTTCATCAGATTTCCAGGCAGGTTTTTTTGTTTGTTTGTTATAATAAAAGGCACAAAAATCTACCAAATAAAACAACTTATTTTTATTTTTATCACTCAGAATAAGATGATCTACGTAACATGTGTTGTTTTTCCCTATAAAATTCTATACCTATTTATTCTCCATAATGCCCAATGCTACATTTCCCTTTCAACCACTTTTTAAAATTACAATAGTCTCTTATTGTCAACCTTTAGACCATTTTTAACATTAATTGTAGTTTGACATCAATATAATATAAATCTAGTCAGGTTATTGACTATTACAATAAGTCTTTGTGTCTTCTAAGATCATATTCAAGCTCCTTATATTTATGCACAAATTCATTAAGAAATTTTGGCTTATTTTTATTTAATCTTAACTTCAGCAATTATATGAAGACCAAGTCTACATTATAACTTTGCTCAATTATATTTGCATAAACTCGTAATACTCTCTAATACCTTTCTGCATTTACATGAGTGTCAATCAGTATAGAGTGTACATCACAGTCCTTTTATCTTGTCTGACTCATATTTATCATTTGAAATCTGACTCAAAAATCTCACCCCATAAATCTTCTTTGATGTCCATGGATGAGATTAGTTTCCTCTTCTGTGTTTTCTATGATCTTATATTTTTATATCACCTTTGAAGTATTAAATTAACAATTGTAATTTTAGCTTTCTGTCCACTAGTTTGTATTTGAAGGTGGTTTTTATACACTTCTCTATTTTTTTAGCATTATCAGATTTCCTTTAATAAAATATGTTCTTGGGTGTGGTAGCGCATACCTATAGTCTAAGCTACTCAGGAGGTTAATGTGGGAGGATTGTTTAAGAACAGGAGTTTAAGGCTAGCCTGAACAACAATGGGAGACTCTTTCTCTAAAAGAAATAAAAATAAAAATAATAATTATTAGTAAGGGCACAATTAAAAAGAATAAATTAATTGGTATAATAAATACAGGTAATTATATATAATGAGAAGAGTCATAAAATCAATAGACAAAAAGTGTTGATCTTTGACTTTCACCCTAATTTTTCATATTTTTTCCATTTATATTGAAGGTTCCTCCATCAGCACAATGTCTGTCTTCAATAATTCTGCCTTATACCCTCGCTTCCTTCTGACAGGCTTCTTAGGCCTTGAAAGCAGATATGGCTTGATTTCTCTCCCCATTTTCTTGGTTTATGCCGCTTCAATTGCAGGAAACATTACCATCCTCTTCATTATCAGAACCGAGTCTTCCCTCCACCAGCCAATGTACTACTTTCTGTCAATGCTGGCGCTCACTGACCTGGGCTTATCCACTACTACCTTGCCTACCATGTTTAGCATTTTCTGGTTCCATGCCCGGGAGATCCCCTTTAATGCTTGTCTGGTTCAGATGTACTTCATTCATGTTTTTTCAATTATTGAATCAGCTGTGTTGTTGGCCATGGCCTTTGACCGGTTTGTAGCAATTCGAGAACCTTTGCGTTATGCTGCCATTCTAACTAATAATATAATCATTGGGATTGGGTTGGCAATTGCTGGAAGGGCCTTGGCTCTAGTCTTTCCAGCTTCCTTCCTCCTGAAGAGGCTTCAATATCGTGCAGTCAATATTCTCTCTTACCCCTTCTGCCTGCATCAGGACCTCATAAAGACAACTGTATCCAGTCGTTGGGTCAGCAGCATCTATGGCCTCATGGTGGTCATCTGTTCCATGGGACTTGATTCAATACTTCTCCTTCTCTCCTATGTCCTCATCTTGGGCACAGTGCTGCGTATAGCCTCCAAGGCAGAGAGAGTGAAAGCCCTCAACACTTGTATCTCCCACATCTGTGCTGTACTCACCTTCTATACACCAATGATTGGGCTATCTATGATCCGTCGCTATGGACAGCATGCTTCTCCGATTGTCCATGTGCTCATGGCCAATATCTATTTGCTAGTTCCACCTCTCTTGAACCCCATTGTCTACAGTGTTAAGACAAAGCAGATTCGAGACAGAATCCTCAAGAAATTAAAGAAAAAAAATAAAGTTTAGGTGAAAGAGACTCTTCCAAGGAGCTCTGGTAGATTTAATTAAGAATGATACTTGAAACCAATATATGATTTCTGGATGTACTCTTCACTAAGGAGCTCTGCTTGTATCCCTTCTTATCTGATAAAAAAAGAAAACTTATGTATACCAAACCATTCATATACACATATCTATACATATTTCTATATGTAACCATCTGTACATATATTGAGCAAAATATGAGTTTATGTTGATGTCTCCAACTCTAATCTATTATCACATGCACCATTCTAGCTTTCTCCCTCTATTTAACCTATAAATTCCTACTCCAACAATGAAAAACTTTGCTTCCATCATATACCATTTGTGAACTGACTTGTTCATTTCCAATATGCAAATATAGCAACTTCAGAACTGTATTCTAGATACACATCACTTTTCATTTATGTGATTTGCAAATAGTTTCTCCTAGTTTGTAGCTTGTTTCTTCAACCTCTTAACAATGTCTCACAGGAAGTAACATTTTGATTTCAATAAAATTTAATTTATCAATTGTATCTTTTATATATTGTGCTTTTTTCTTTCGAATCCAAAGTCACATAGATGTTCTCCTACATTTTCTTTTAGAAGTTTTATAGTGTCGTGCTTTATGTTTGGGTCTATGGAACATTTTGCGTTAACTTTAATGAAAGGTGTAAGCTCTGTGTCTAGTTTCTTTGGTGTGTGTATGTGTGTGTGTATGTGTGTGTATGTGTGTGTATGTGTGTGTGTGTGTGCAAGTTTCCAGTGTAATTTTTGGATAAAACTATTCTTTTTTCATTGAACTGCCCTTGTTCCTTTGTCAAAGATTAATTCAACATATTTGTATCTAGTTTTGAACAATCTATTCTGTCCCATTAATCTGTGTATCAATTTCTTTACCAATAGCACACTATTTTAATTATTGTACCTTTACTGTCTTAAAGTTCGGTAGCACCAGGACTTCAAGTTGATCACTTTCAATATTTTTTCAGTTATTCTGCATCTTTTGCCTTTCCATATAAATTCTAGGATTAGATTTCTGAGATTCCAAAAATAGCTTGCTGGAATTTGAATATAAGTTGCTTGAACATATTTTTAAAAGTAGGGAAGAATTGACATCCTATCAATATTCAAATTCTTTTGTTTTAAAAAAATTTAGATACATGGAGTAAAGGTGCATGTTTTGTTACATGGACATATTGCATCCTGGCGGGGATTGGGATTTCTGGTTACTAATTCCCTGGATAGTGAACATTGTCCCTAATAGATAATTTCTGAACAATAACCTCTCTTTCCCACCTCTCTCGTTTTAGTATCTCCAGCGTCTATTATTTTCATCTTTGTGGCCCTTTAGCTACCACATATAAGTTAGAAAATTTGGTATTTGGTTTTCTGTTTCTGAGTTAATTCACTCAGGATAATGTTCTCTAGCTCCATCCATGTTGCTGCAAATGACATGATTTCATTCTTTTTTGTAGGTGTATAGTAGTCGATAGTGTATATATACCACATTTTGCCTTTTTGAATAGTGCTACATAGATATTATTTTAGAGCAGTCAGAATGGCTATTATCAAAATGTCAAAGAACAACACATGCTGGTGCATATGAGAAAAGGGAATGTTCATAACACTGTTGGTGGGATTGTAAACTATTTCAACCTCTATTGAAACAGTATGCAAATTCTCAAAGACCTAAAAAAAGAACTATCATTTGACCCAGAAATCTTACTACTAAATATCTACCCAAAGGAAAAGAATTTTATTATATTAAAAAAGACATCTGTATTCATATGTTCATTGCAGCAATATTGAGATTTGCAATCAATCCATAGACATAAAATAGCTCTTCATTTATTTAGAGCTTCAATTTCTTTTATTAGAACTTTCTAGTTTTCTACATATGGTTCTTATACAAATTTTGATTGATGTCTGCCTAAGTATTTTATTTATTTGATGCTGTTGTCAATGGAAGGAGATTTAAATTTTAAATCCCAATTGTCCATTACTGGTATACTGGAAAGCAGTTCAAATTGTTATATCTCTTTGTGTTTTGCAACTTGGGTATAATTTGTTACTAGTTTAGAGTTCTTTTGTTGACATGTTGGAATTTTCTAGAAAAAAATCATGTCATTTGCAAACAAAGATAACTTTATGTTTTCCTTTTCTCTTTACATATATTGTGCTTCTCTTTTTCATCTTCTTGCCCTAGTTAGGATTCCAATACAATGCTAAATAGAAGTAATGCTAATGGACATCCCTGTTTTATTCATGTTCTTAGGGAGAGAGCATTGAGGTTTGCTACATTGTGTATGATAACAACTATAGATTCATTTGCAGATACTTTTCATTAATTGGAGAAATTTTCCCTTTGTTCATAATTTGCCATGTGTTTTTATTACAAATGGGTGAATTTTGTCAAGTGTTTCTTCTATATTAATTTATATGATCATTTTATTTTCTTTAGCTTATTGATGTGGTGAAATAAATTGTAGTTTTCAAATGTTGAGCCACTGTTTTACAAAATATTTTTATAAATATTTCTACAAAGATTTATGTTATATGTCGTCTGTTGAATTAATTTGATAATATTTAGTTAAATATTTTTATCTATGTTTACAAGACAATTTGGTTTTTCATTTCCTGTTTTACAACATATTTATCATTTTATTCATATTTTTCAAAAACATATATTGGTTTTGTCCATTATTCACTTATGTCTTCTAATTTTTTTATTTTTTATTTTTTATTTTTTTTATTTTTTATTTTTGAGTTGGAATCTCACTCTGTCGCCCAGACTGGCGTGCAGTGGCCGCTCCCGGCCACTGTCTAATTTTTTTTTATTCTCTTGCTTTCATTAGGCTTAAATTGCTTTTCTTTCTCTAGTTTTCTAAGATGGAAGTTTAGATTATTGATGTTAGATCTTTCTACTTTTCAAATATATACAATTAATACAAAAATTTTCCCTATAAATCTGACTTTTGCTGCATCCTTCAATTTTTGATTAGTCATGTTTAGTTTCATTTAGTTGAAAATAGTTTTGCAATTTTATTAAAACTTCTACTTTGAGCTCTGTATTATTCAGTAATGTGTTAATCTCCAAAAATTTGGAATTTTTTTTTTTTGCTATGTTGATGTTATTCTAATTTAATCCTAGCTATCTTGTTTGTGGTCTGATGACATATTGATTATTTTCTTTTAACTTGTTAAGATTTGTTTTATGAAATGATCTATCTGGCATTTTTTGCATGTGAGCTCAAGATGAGCAACAATTTATCTGCTTTTGGATCAATAAATTTCCCTATTTTGAACTTTTCCCTATTTTGGTACTTTGTAGTTGGTTTCATTCACTTAACATACTATTGTAGAATGCATTAGTGCTTCAATCCTCATTATGGGTGAATAGCATTTAATTTTACAGTATTATATTAATAGGATAAAATGGCCCCTGTATGTTAGTCTGTATATTGTTTACTTTTTCACAACAACCTAGAATCTTGAGCTCAAACTCGCAGGTACCAAACTCATATTATTACATGTTCATCTGCTGTATATCTATCCTAACTAAATACACTTATACTTACTGAATTGTATACCTCACAAAACTGCATTCAACTTCTGCAAGCTATAGATAAGACAAACTCTGGGGCTATAAAAACTGTTATATAAATTATTGTTGTCCTTCAATGCTCTCTGGTTCAGAAACTATGTTCCATACTGCTAAATGTCATAATATAAAAACATATCTTGCTTCTCCAATAACCCTCTGATTCAGGAGTTTTCTATTTCTGTTTCCCTTTGGCTTGGTGGCTTTAAACCACTTTCTCTGGAAAGTTTTCTGCTCTGCAATACTTTCTCTCCTGTACAACTTGTCATGTGTCATTCAAATAAAGCTCACTGTATGCTACTGTCATGTTATAGTCTAGCCTTTTCTCACTCCCCAAGTCTTCAAGTTCACTATAATGTATATCACATATTTTATCATTCAGATGGTTTAATTAACATTTCAGTTGTTTCCATCTTCTGATTAACAAAACAATGCCAATATGTACATTCTTGTACATATTTTTTTGTGCAGACACACGTTTCATTTTATGTTATTTATTCTGTCTTTATGCTGGCTATTTTCTTATTTTTAAAGTATACTGTTGAAGCTTCCAAATGAGTTTTTCAATTTAGTCATTGTACTCTTGATTTCAAATAGTTCTTGTTTAAAAAATATTCTGCTTTTTGTCAAATTTCTCAAATTTTTCCTAAATTGCTTTCCAAATTTTATTTAAATATTTATTTGTATTTTTTGTGATTTGCTGAACTTTTTAAAAATGATTATTCTGAATTGTTTTTCCACCATTTTATAGACCTTCAATTCTACTGGCTTGCTGAAGTTTTGTTGATTTCTTTTTTTTTTTTTTTGGTGTCATATCTTCCTTTTTTTAAAGTTGATATCTTTGTGTTTGAGGAGACAGCCACCTGTTCCAGTTTTTTTGTTTTTTGTTTTTTTATTTATTGGAGTTAGACACTAATTACTTAATGTCAGAATTTATATGTAGGCCTATAGTTTTTGTTTGTTTGTTTTTGCTTTTTTTTCCCATTCTGTGGAACATTTATGATGAGCACTTAAACTAAAATACGATGCTGGAACTAGCTTGTTGCTCTGCCATTGTTGTTTAATTCGGAGGAGACTTACAGTGAGAGCCAGAACTTGAATGTTTTTCCAAAACTATTTTGCCACCCTGATCTTGTTATCTAGACAGGGGAAATCTTAAGTGGGCATTGAAATTTAATCTTGATTTTTTAGTTGTTCCCAGGAGAGGAGAAAATGCCACATGAGACCCTAAGCTGTGTGGGAAACCCAGGCAGGGATATGAACTTTCCTGCAGACTGTGCTTCTTGCTGTGCTATGGTACTGGCTAGTCTCTAAAATGTGGCATCCAACTACTTGGAGTGCAAAGTTGTGACAGTGTCTGTATGCCAAACCCTGTGTTCTATGCCCTGCTCTTTGACAGAATTTCACTACAAGAATTCATTCATTCATCCTAGCAGTCTCAATATTTATTGTGGAACATATGTGAATGACTTTCCTGCAAAGGTTCCCAAACTGGTGCAGGAATCAAATTCCTACTTCCAGTTTCCTCCTCTCACCTCAGAGACCATGGGTCTAGGAAAATTTTCTGAGTTGTTATGCTGATTTGGTACTGGGGACAGCATAGTCTAAAATGACCATTTATCTTACCCATGAAGGCTTATCTTGATTCTGTGGGCGCAGAGAATTTACTCATGCCTTCCCTGAGCTCTGATGAATTCATGGTGGTATTTTTCCCTTGAATAAATTATAGTTGTTTTTATTTTGTTTTAATTTTTTTTGGTGGGAGGTGATGCCAAGGGATCTTCTTTTCTGCCACCTTGTTAATATTACTGCATTAATTGATTTTTGGCTCTTTGTAATTTATTTATTTCCTTCTCTCTTGTTTTCTCTGTTGTGAGTTCTTTTTTGTCAGTAATACGTTTTGATGTTTGTCTCTGTATCTTTTCTATGTATCTGCTAGACGTATTTTTCTTTGTAGTTACAATGGAATTTACATAAAATATAATTATAACAACACATTTTAAGGTAATAACTTAATTTCAATCATACAGAAACACTCTCTTTACCTTCTTCCTCACATTTTACACAATGTTACACTTACCATCATTTTATATTGTGTAACCATTAACAAGTTATTGTAGCTGTATTTGTTTTTAATACTTATATCTTTTAAATTTTATTTAGCGTTAAAGTCATTTAAATACCAGTATTACAATATAGTGTATTCTTAATTTTGTTATATATTTGCATACTTTTATATTTTCATGTTGTTACAAAGAGTTTTTTCATTTTACTGTGAAGAACTTTCTTTAGCATACTTCATAGTGAAGGTCTAGTTGTGTTGAACTCACTCAGCTTTTGTTTGTGTAGAAATGCCTTTGTCTTCATTTCTAAAGGACACCTTTGCCAAGTACAATATCTTTGTTTTTGTCTTCTCTCTCTCTCTCTAATAGAGATGGACTAGACTGAATTATTTACCATAATTCTTAAGGGCCCTAGGATTTTCAAAATGGGAAATGAGGCCTACCACATTAGCCCCTAACAAGAGAATTACTCTGTCCTGTGAAGTTTTGAAGCCAGGCATTGACTTGGACTCTCTACTGTAAAAGTCTTGGATGGCATCTTCCAATAGAAGCCTTTTTCATTTGCATTGAAAATCTGTTATTTAGTGTAGCCACCTTCATCAATGATCTTAACTAGATTTTTCTGGATAACTTACTGCAGCTTCTCCATCAACACTTCCTACTTCACCTTGCACTTTTATGTTGAGGAGACAACTTTCT
>CAUYQG010241709.1:0-15141 GCA_963574415.1 Tarsius wallacei | reverse complement strand
CCTTCCGCCTCAGCCCTCCGAGTAGCTGGAACTACAGGCGGGCGCTACCACGCCCAGCTGATTTTTTGATTTATTGTAGAGATGAGGTCTCGCCAAGTTGCCCAGGTGGGTCTCGAACCCGCGGGCTCAGGCAATCCACTCACCTCAGCCTCCCAAGGTGCGGGATGACAGGCTGAGTCACCGAGCCCGGCTGGGGGAATCTTTTTTAAATTTGGTAAAATATACATAACATAAAGTTTATTATCTTAACCATTATTAAATGTGCAGTTCAGTGGCATGAAGAACCTTCACTCTGTTATGTAACCATCACCCCCATCCATTTTCAGAAATTTCTCATCTTCCCAAACGGAAGCACCTACCCATTGCACACTGATTCCTCATTCTCTCCTCTCCCCCCGCAGCTCCTTAACAATCACCTACAAGGCGACTACCTTACTATCTTATGTCTCTGAGTTAGACTATTTTAGGTTCCTCATAGGGGGGAGGGTCTCCCCAAACCCAGACTTTATTTATAAAAAATTTTGTATTTATTCTTCCACGTTTAAACTTCAGTCACTCTCAAAGTATTCTCCTTTTGATGCAATTCACCTACGAGCAGATGCTTTTTCCACTGCTCAAAACACATTTTGAGACCTTTTAGGGCTTCTGCCATTTTTTGTTTCATCTCTTCCACATTGGCAAAATGTTTCCCTTTGAGGTTGTTTTTCACCTCGGTAAACAAAAAAAAAAGTCGCTCAGAATGAGATCAAGTAAATAGGGGGTGCGGTGCATGGGTTCATGCCATTTTTGGTCGAAAACTGCTGAACTCAGCATGGTGTGGGCAGGTTGTTCGCATAAACCACCTATCATGAAATGGGCAAACATCTTGAAAGAATCTCAAAAAAATCACTGAAGCTGAACACAGTGTCTCACGACAATGTTAGCTGGGACACTGATGCTGATGGGTTCCTAGAACATTTTCTACAAGGGACTCACTTTTTAAGAAATAATTCCAGGTTTTTTGGGTCCCTCTTAAATGTATGAGTCACTTGGGGCTGCTGTAACAAAAATACTATGGACTTTGGGCAAAAATACCACAACAGAAATTTATTTCTCACAGTCTGGAGACTGAGAAGTCCAAGATCAGGGTGCCAGCGTGGTTGGGTTCTGGAGAGGGTTGTCTTCCGAGTTTGCAAATGACTGTGCTTTTGCTGTGCCCTCACGTGGTAGAGAACAGAGAGTGAGGAAGGAAGAAGATCTTATGCCTCTTCTTAGAATGCCATTAATCCCATCAAGAGAGCTCTGCCGTCATAGCCTAGTCAGCTCCCAAAGGGCTTATTTCCTAAGACCATCACATTGAGTGTTAGGGTTTCAACACCAGACTTTGGAGGGGACACACATAATCGGTCATTAACAACGTGTAAGTGAAATTACGCAACACACGACCTTTTGTGTCTGGCTTATTTCATTTAGTAAACATCTTCAAGGTTCATCTGTGTTGTAGCATGCTTCAGAGTTTTTGAAGGCCGAATGGTATTTGGGATGGTGAACTCTTGGTCTAATGGTAGGTCTGAGGGGTGAGGACAGAGATGGGCATAGGTTGGAATCTCTTTGGGGGAAAGGTATTTTCTTAAAGGTTTTCGCATTATACTGTAGAATTATTTGCCTGTTTTGCCGCTCTCTGAAGCCAGTTCAGGCTTTGTCTTCAGAAAACAATATTCACAGAGGTCACGGGTCACAGTCATGGAAAGAATTTACAAGAGACACTTGGAACGAGAATAGATTTCGAACCGCTGTATTAGGCGCTCCTTCAGGACTGCTCAGTGGCTGCAGAGAGCGAAAGCAGCATCTCAATGTCATACCCTTCTCCTACATCACGGCTTTTCACCATATGCCCATGTTTTCTTGACATTCAATATGCTCACATATATTTCAGGATGATTTTTTGGTCATGAGAGCAAATATTTACCGGGTTATTAGCCAAATGAAAGGAAAACAAAACATGACCTTCCAGGGCTGAGCCCATCGTCTGGGATGTGAGCTTAAGGAACATAAGCCCTTCCACAAGGATTGGTTGGGTACGGGCCTGAATGTCTAAATCCTGCAGGGATTTTCCCATCTCTCCCTACATTGCTAATATTCAAGAAAAACAATGATGTGTGTGGAACCCAATGAGATTAGACTAAAACCCAGAATAAATAAGGATTTTGATATCATCCTGTCCTGACTCATGTCTTGCATGTTTTAAATTCTCTTGGCCCCACAAACACATTACAACTAATTATGGCTGAAGCTCAAAAGGCTTGGGAGTTGAGTACATAGTGGATTCCAAGGCAGAGAGCCTAGCTCAATTTCTCCACGCTGGCAAGGGCACACTCCTACACTCCTACACAAGGGCCAGAAACTCTGGGGAGGTGGTTTAAGTAGTTTGCAGCCAAACACAGGGGAGGAGGCAAGAGAAATAGAACCCAATCATCAATCATCATGTTGTTAAAAATCGCTTGGGGTTTTGGTTTTCTTTTATTTTGTCCGTTTATTGTAACAGCTGGAAGGGTGAGCTCAGCTGATTTAATGATGTTTTGTAGGTCTAACATATTTGGTGACAACTCAACTCTTGGAAGCTTAACAAAAGCAGAGAGATTAAAACCATAGCCACAGATTTGAGAATTCTCTGACATCATGGAGAAGAAATAAAAGTTTTTTTCTTCTTTGATGGTATATATGACATGGCTATGATTAGTCATCACTTTTGAAAACCGAAGCGCAACAGCAAAAACAATAGGGGGAGACAGCAGAACAAGTGACTCCGTGAAGGCCTGGAATTTTGAGGGACCTGTCACCTCATTAAGCCTGGGGCCCCATGCCTAGGGCTCACATTGCTTTTAGGAGCTCACGCAAATGTTTTCATTACTTGCAAATTCAGAAGAAATAAAATAAGAAGTTTCTGGTCCAAGAAAATCTTTTAATATATAATATTAACATATCTTTTTATACCAACACAGTTGGAAAATATTATTTTTAATTTTATTTTTATGGAGGAAGGGACTCACGAAGGCAAAACTATCCAGAGCCCGTGAAAGTCATCTGACGTTCTGTTTGAAGTTATTGACATGAAGTCACAAGTCATCACTCTCCAGCACCATTATTGATGTGTGGGCCTTGCAAGCAGTCCTGGGGAGTTTGGCAGTCTTCCTTGGTCATATATCTTTTTTATTCACTAATCCTATCTAGGAGATTTACATGGGGCAAGAAGGATTTGGATTTTGGCCATCTTACTTTGATATTCAGTTTTCATGAACCTATTTGAGTTTCTTTTGCTTTTGAGGCCAGTGTCCTCCTTTCCACCTAGCTTTTGAGGCTGCAGTGGAGAGGAACAGATCTCTGTTCCTGAGAGAGAAGTAAGGGCTTCCCAGTTCCCAGGGAACCCTCAGGGGTCTGGAGCAGCTGACTGTGGAACTACGACTATTTTTGGCCAATATCTGGTTGTAAAGGAGACTGATGGGGTCAAAAGGTACTAAGATAAAAACACAATGACTTGAGTTCTAATGCTAAATCTACCACTCATCAGCTGTGTAACACTCTGACATACAAAGTGGGAATAATCATATACAACTAGGTCACTGTAGTTGTCATGAAAGTCAAATAAAATAATGCATGTGAATACATTTTGCAAATTGGAGAAGTTGGCAACGATAGAAAGATGTATGAGTCATTTCACACATTATGCCTCCATTTCTTTATAGGTAAATGGGGGAGAAAATGATACCAGCCTCTAGTTAACCACAGAGGAGGGACATTGTGGCTAGGACTGGCTAGTATGAGAAAGTCCACTACAGACATTAAGTGTTCCCTATGATTGTAAGGCAATGCTAAGCTGATGGGCATGACTTATTAGGTAGGACATGGACTCTAGTCTGGTCTTCCCAGAAATGTTGTCTGTTAGACCTAAGCAATCCATCCAAGAGCAGAATACTTTAGCCCACCAGAGGCGGGACTTAAATGCGGATGGTAAGGAGGTCTGCATCAGTTGATCTCGTTTGTTGACACTCTTTTAATGTATCTTTGCTTCAAGACACAAAGCCCTCAGATCAACCTTGACCCCGTGGGTTCACACTTGGGCCCTTCCTCCTTAAGCACTTGCTGGTGGGGTGTGCTTTGGAAGAAGCTTGAACTTAGTCATGGAAATTACCTTGTGGACTAGCCTCTGACTTGCTGCCTGATGATTGCTGGGAGGAAAGGCGATTGCTGTCTGTTGGAAAGACTTAGCCACCCCAGGAGAAGGCAAGGTGCTTCGCAGCCGTCTGCACCCCAAGGGAATTTAGGACTGCAAACCGAAGAGGGAACACATCAGGGGGACACTACCATCCTCCCAAAGGGTAAGAAAACCAGAGTTGAGTAAGGGAAGGGTCTGCTGGGAGGGAACCTTTATTTGGCACATTCAGTCTGTGAGCCCACTGCGCAGTTCCACCAGCCACAAGTGTGCAAACCGTTCCCTGGTGGTCTGGCCCTGACCTGCTAATTATGTCAAGTGTGCTTTTTTTTTTTCTAGTAGACATAGGCTGAATGTGAACAATGATCCCATGAGGTCCCCAGGCCTGACTCCTACCTCTGTCCGCCCTCTTTTTGCCCCCTTTTCCAGCAACTTTCTTGAACTCCCACGGGAGCCAGGCCCTGTGCCTGGAGACAGGACTTCCCATGGAGGGCCCACCCTCACCAGGGAGAGAGACAAATGCTAGTAAACACATAATGATGCAAAAACAGCTCCTCACTGTGACAAGCACGTGCAGGAAATCATGTGTTCTACCAGAACCTCTGGCTCCCTGATCTCCTAGCTTGGACTCGATCTCTCCCTGGACTCCCCACACTCCTCCTCCACCATCACGGTCGACCCCTATCTCTTCTACCGACTTACTTGAATGGAAGCCCCAGCCTCTCCCTACCTGGGCCTGACCCAATGTGGATGCCCACCTGCGTCTGTCTTGTCCGCTTCCTGCTTGATAGGCGGGACCACCCTGGCTTCCCTCTAGCCTCTGGCCTTGGGAAGGTCTTCATCCCTGAAGCCTCCTCCCTTCTCCTTTGGCTGTCTCAGTCTTTTCCCCAGTGTGATTTTATTCTCAAAGCCACACAAACAGACTAGGCACCTCCCGCCTTAAAAAATGACACATGCCCACAGGACTCTATTGACTGACAAAATAATACCATCTTGCATTAAAACAAAACAAAACAACACAAAACAAAAATGACACATTTTGTTTGACCCAGCGTCTCCTGTCAGTTTCTCTGGCACCTCTTTGCTCCTCTTCAAAGGTAAGTTTCCTACAGGGACCGCTTGAGCCAGCACCAGTTACATCATCTACAGGGTTCTGTGCAAAAGGGGAGTATAAGGTCCGGCTGGGACAGAAGTCACTGTCCCCTTCCCAGGTCATGACCCCAACCCCCGGTGAGGGTACCCCTCCAGCAATGGCTGCCTCGACTCCCTGAAGGCTCCGGCCCTGCTTTGGGGGTGGGTGAGAAGACCCCACGGAGCCGCCCGCCTAACATGGCATGAGATGCGCATGGCCAGCCTCTTCCCGAGACGTCACGGGGCAGGCCACCGAGCCTGCCTTCCCACGCCCTAGCCCAGGCCTCCCCCTGGGGATGGGAGGTGACGGGCAGGGTGGCCACCCCAGCCGATGTGGGTGGACGGTGGCAATGGTGGTGGATGGGCGGGGGGCGGGGCAAGAGGGAGAGGGTGAGGCTGGGCAGGGCTGGGGATCGGGGCGAGGGTGGAGGGAGACCCCGTCCTTGGGAGGCTGGAGGGGCGGGACCGCGTGGAGCGGAGGGGTCAAAGCCTTAGAGCCCGCTCGGCTGACCTCGAAGCAAACTCGAAGACAAAATTCTCGAGGATTCCAGATGGCGACCAGGGCACCCCATGGGGCCCACCCAGTCCAGCGTCCTCCCAGCCGGTTCCTCCCGGCCTGTCGCGGCCAGGCTTCTGTCCCCAGCCGCTCTGGCGTGTTCCTGTCCCCCGACGTCCCCACGTGGCCTTCAGCACGTTCATCAGCTCTAGAAGCTGTGTTCTCCCAGGGCTCCTGGTCACTGAAGCAGCTGCTGACCTCTCAGGCTCCTTGCTCCCTAGTGAGTCCAGTCCCCCTGGGGTGTCCCCCACCTCCACGCTTCTCACTGGCCTCTGATCCCTGGGTGCTCCTCTTCCTTACCGGGTCTGATGCCATGCCTCGCCCAAGACCCCTACATTTGCCTGTCTAGGAGGGCAGACCCTCCGGAAGCCAACTCCACAGTCAGCCTTTCATAACTGATTTTTGTGTTTGGGGGCCTGCCTTTCAGGAGAGTCTCATCCTGGTAAAGCAGCTCTGCTTGTTCCTGGTGGTCCTGGCCTCTCTTCTCTCCCCTTCGAAAAACGTGTGATCCAATTGTACACTGCCCTTTTCTTCATGGCATTATCCCATAAACTTGGACTAATATGTCCCTGATTTCACTTCTGCTCTTGTCAAGTTTAACAAGAAATTTAATGTTTGTTCATTCCTCTAATTCAAGCTCAGACACTTTCGCGATGACACACAAAAGCATGTAGCAACAGTAGTGAGCACCACTCAGCAAGTCGATGCCACATCTTATTCTATGTTTTGTGTCTGGAGCTAAATCAGACCTTTTCAGGGCGTTTGCAACTTGCTTTTATAGGAATAAAAATTTTGGCTGGACTCGGTGACTCAGCCTGTAATCCCAGCACTTTGGGAGGCAGAGGTGAGTGGATTGCCTGAGCCCGCGGGTTCGAGACCAGCCTGGACAACTTGGTGAGATCTTGTCTCTACAACAAATTAAAAGTTAGCTGGGCATGGTAGCAAGCACCTGCAGTTCTGGCTACTCGGAAGGCTGAGGTGGAAGGATCACTGGAGCCCAGCAGGTCGATGCTGGGGTGGCCGTGAGCATGCCACTGCACTCCAATCTAGGTGACAGAGTGAGACTTCAACTCAAAAAAAAAAAGAAAGAAAGAAAAGATATATTCCAGAAGTCACATTTGTTTGTGATTCATATGGTCGTGATAATGGCTCAAGGATTTTCTTTTTGTAAACTGTTTCCTGTAGGAATTCTACAAAATTATGTCAGTCGAGATATAGCCAGGGAGTCTCAAGAGTATATGGCTTAGGCAAGTGGGTGCCTGAGTGTTCTTCAGGATCCCAGAGTTTCACTCGGGCCCAGGGGCTGTGCCTTAGGGGTCAGAGGGAGGCTGACTGAGTTGGGGCCAGCAGTTCCACTTATTTTTGTTTTCTGCATTGTAATTTTATGTACAGCTTCATCCGAAGAAAGAACGTTGCATTTCAGGGAACTTAAGTGAGTTGCTGAGGCCACACATTGGCAGTTGGAAGAGTGAGGACTGGAACTTTGATTCCAACTTCAGGTCATTTACTCAGGGGCTTCCAAATGTAGATTTAACTCTATAAAACTGAAACTCCTTTGGAACTTTGGAAACTCAGTCTCCATTTCTCTCATCAGCAATTCTAATTTTAGGAACACGGATATTTTGTAGTTCTCCTCATTTTAAAGTTTAGTAATGGCCTTTGAGCAAACAAGGAAAGACTTGGAGAGACTGGGTCAGTGGCTTGACTTCCCTTCACAGACACGGCATCTGGGGGGTCTCCAAACTTGCACCCAAGGTGGAGAACATTCCAGAATTCTTCTGCCAACACAGAAGCAAGAGTGAAATGACTGTCCTACCTGATGACCGGCAAGTAAAGTCTAGATACTTTGAAAGAGACACAGCTGGCACTGTGGCCTAAGCTTGTAATCCCAGCACTTTGTAGAGCCGAGGAGAGGATTGCCAGAGTCTGCGGGTTCAAGACCAGCCCAGGCAACATGGCGAGACCTCGTCTCTACAATACATAAAAAATTAGCCAGGCATGGTGGCACGTGCCTGTAGTTCTGGCTACTTGGAAGGATGAGGCGGAAGGATCACCTGAGCCCAGCAGGTCAATGTTGGAGTGGCCGTGAGCATGCCACTGCACTCCAGCCTGGACGACGGAGTGAGACTCTGACTCAAAAAAAAAAAAAATAAAATAAGAAGGAAAGAAAAAAGGTACAGCTATCATTCTTACATTATCCTAAGTCTTTTGAGGCACTCTTGTTTGTTTACTATCAGGACTCTATTCACAAGAAATGAGTTTCCTGTGTATCAAAATAAAACTGCGCTCACATTTCCCACAAGGGATAAAGATGAGGCAGTGCAGTTCAGTGGGAAAACTATAGACCCAGATAAGGATCCTGACATTTGGGGCATTTCAGCCAAGTCAAATTTGTCCATGATATTTTGCTTTTTTCTCATACAGAGAATGCAATGCCATTTGTAGGCTTATGCGAAGAATCAATTTATTAAAAATATCTGGTGTGAAATGTAAAACATGGTAGGTATGTAATACATGGGAAGTGTGCTCATACAACCCTGTCGATTATCAAAGGGTGAATATAGGAGGTCTGATAATTAAGTTCGTGAACTTATGCTAGAAAAAGTGCTACAAACCTAATGGCTGTACATCACTATGGTCACCCTCGAAATATTCCCCTTGGGAAGCTATGTACTGACACTAGCACTGAGCCCACCCATCGAAGTAATTTTGGAACTCCTTCTGGAATGACCAACAGAGCCGTCGTTGTATTATCCTTGATGTCCTGAATGTCATCAACATGTCTTTCTTTCAATATTTCCCTTATCTTTGGGTAAAGGAAAAAGTCATGGGGGGTCAGATCAGGTGAATAGGGAGGGTATTTCAGTACAGTTATTTGTTTACTGGCTAAAAGCTGCCTCACAGAAAGTGCTGTGTGAGCTGGTGTATTGTCGGGAATGCAAGAGCTCCGTTGGGACCATTTTTGCACACATTTTGCTCATGCCAAGATTTTCAGTTAAGATTTTCCTGTTTTTGTAGCGATGTTTAACTGGTCTGCCATGCTTCTCACAGCTAGCTGACAATTTTGACACACAATTCGTTGGATTTTTGCAATGTTTTTATCAGTTCTGCTTGTTACTGGCCATCCTGACCTCTCATCAGTGACGCTTTCGCTCCCCCCAGAAAAAATGTTTAATCCATCTGTACACTGCCATTTTCTTCATGGCATTATCCTCATAAACTTGGACTAGTATGTCCCTGATTGCACTTCCACTCTTGTCAAGTTTAACAAGAATTTTAATGTTTGCTCAATCCTTTTGTGATGACACACAAGAACATGTAACAACAGTAATGAACACCACTCAGCAAGACACTGCCACATGTTGACACAAACACAGCTGTGAGATACTGATAGACCAAGGTTAGGAAACCTTACATAGTTGTTTGTACACTGCTGACAATGCAAGCACACGATGGCAGGTTTGTGAACTTAATTGTCACGCCTCGTATATCAATGTTTCGATGTAGACACATATATATGTTTATATACCTTTTCATATTGCTGTAGTTGCTTTGTAATATGGGAGATGCTTTCACTAATTGGCACATGCACTTTGAGAAAAAAATGGTTTTTAATCATCATATGAGCACATATTTATGTATTATTAATGCAATAAATATTTCTTGGGTAAGCATCATGTATAAAAAGATTGTACTCAGAATACAAGGATAAGAAATAGTCTTTACACGGAGGGAGTTCAAAATCTAGTAATGGAACAGTAATTTTATGTGGCCACATGACTTTTTAAATTTATCTTGAAAATTTCAAAATGTCAGACGCAAATTTCTCTGTAAACTAAAATACAGTTTCTGATGAGTGCTCAGGCGTTTTATCTTGAATTCATATTATCAATGTGATATCTCTGCTGTGTTAGGGGATACTCATGAGACAGCTGAAAGGGATAATATCAAAATAGATTAAGTGATTGTATTCTGTGTCTATAAAAAGCTATAATCTAAAGGCCTGGAAAGTTTATTTCCATAACTACTAAAATGTAAATGGACATTCAAATGTAGCATTCGTATTTTTAGAGAAACATGGCTTTTATCACATATAAGCAAACAAGTAATCTGAGATTGTCAAAGAAGTTGTTAGAAGTATAAAATGACTAATTAAAATAAGAAATACCGGTCTTATTACCCTGAAATGGTCTGGAACTGAATTGAATGCTGTTTGATTTAGGAATTATAGCAATTCATATCTTAAGGGCTCTGGAGTCTTCATCAAACCATGGAAAATATGGTACATTAACTCTGGAGACCATACATAGAGATGCTAAGCTAAGGAACATTCTAACCATAGGCAATTCCTGGAGGGGGAGCTCTGCTTCTCTTTCTGCCTTCCATTTTGAATCTGATTGGCTTTGGGTAACCTTTGTTCAATACCTGACATTTTAGTCAAAACTTTTTCTGAATTGGTACCAAATGCTCCTATTTTAAGAAATCACTTATTTAGTAGGCATATTTCCTTGGCCTTCCCTGTAGGATTTTTGTGAGTCTGAAAATGGCGAAGGTGTACAGAATCCTGCAAAATTGGATGAAAGGGAAACATAAACAAGCCTGGCCCCACCTTTGGGAATTAGGAATATGGAGTTACAAATTTTATTAGAAAACAAAGGTGAGTTAGGAAAAATATGTTGTCTGAAATCAATCAGTGAAAACAATGGAGTGTGATTGATTCTTTTTCAGTTTAAAGATTTATACTGTGGTATCAAAGTACTTTCTCTCTGCTAGTCCCTAGTCTTGAGTGTTTTAAATATTCCTTAAAGAAAATAATACTGAACTCTTAATGCTAGGTCTTCTTTTTTAAACATTTTCCTGAAGTGTGATCAAAAATTATGGTTTTAAGTGGTCCATCTTGCATTGCGATAAAGAGGTTCTGTGATTCTTTTGGTGGACATGAATTAACACTGAATGAAATTTTGCCATAGATTTTTTTCCATCATATTGCACAAGGCAGGTTAAAAAAATGAGGATAAAGTTTAGCACATTTTGGTACACTCAACATTCTCAGAACACTTTCCTTCCTTCCCAGTTGCTGCTTGGAAAGAAAATTTCTCTGCTTGCCATTCTTCTTTTGTGTGTTCCTTTTACCTCCTCCCTTCTTTCTTTTATACAGTTATCATGAATGAATCTTTTCATTTGCAAAATTCTTAGTTACTGTAAGAGAATTATCGCTTTGCCTCTTCTTTCTGAAATAAATCAGAATTTTGATTTGTTGTCAAACTGGTATTTTTAAAAAATACATCATTACCCATTAGAAGTTCTCTCACAGGATAAAAATCTGGGCTTGCCAGTGTTACTGCTCAAATCTCAATAATTTAATATGTATATGGTTATATCAATGGGTGATCAACAATATCGATTTTGGAGAATAGAAGAAAATCAATTAGTATCTATCTATATCTATCTACACACATCAATATCTATTATAAAGATATTTACAAAATTTCTCTTGAAGTCTGTGGATAATAATTCCTATAGAAAATGCTTCTGTATTTGTATTTGACTTGGGAGTTGTTTATCAAATCTATTTAACTTATCCAATGTTATCACATATCCTACTATGTGATATATAAGAGGGGACCCAGAAATACTGGAATTATTTTTTGGAGGGGAGGCTTCTTGTGGTACCATCAGAATTCATTCCTACAACTCAAACAGCCAAGCAAAGTTTTTTATCTGGAAGTTTTCAGAAGGTTGCATCACAATTTGTGGAGGAGATGTCCTGAGATGTGACAAACAGGTGACCAGTTCTTTCATCATGACAACGCACCTGCCCACACTGCACTGAGTGAGTGTTCAGCAATTTTGGACCCAAACCGGTGTGACTTCCATGTCCCACTCTCCCTATTCACCTGATCTCACCCCAAGCGACATTTTTTTTGTTTCCCCAGATGAAAAAAGTCCTCAATGGGAAACGTTATACAGATGTGGACGAGGTGAAAACAAAACAAAACAAAACGGCAGAAGCACTAAAAGCCATCAAAACCGATGAGTTCAAAAACCGTTTTAAGCAGTGGAAAAAGTGTTTCGATAAGGTTTTTGGGGTTCTACCTCACATCATAAAAAGAAAAATAATATTCGAATTAAATACTTTGGCACACCATTCCAAGAAATGCTATGTGCTTTACTACTGACATTAACTTATTGTCATTAAAAAATATTAACCACGGCACTGGTTCCTTAGAGAGCATGTTTTCATAGAGCACATAGTTGTGTGTAAGACAGAGCTTCAGGAGCCTGTCAAGACACCAAGTCACTGCAGTGGGTCGAAAGCTGACAGCTCTGCTTCTCAGTCTTTACTGTTTACACCTAACAATAGCACACAATTTGCTATTGACCCATTGACCATCCATATGACCCATTTATTACTGAATAAAACTCATGGAATCAATGCACTTCAAGTGAAGAAATGGCTCATCTCGCATGGTTAACCGTACTCTACGAGTTACATCCATGGCGAGGTTTCTTGAACATTTTATCTTTGACTTTTGACTTTAGCAGATAAGACATTTAAAAAGATAACTTCACTTCTTCCTTAACTTATTTTCTGCACTGATTCACAAATGAAGGCTTACATTTTTGATTCCTGTGCCCTTAAAAGTATCTGTATATGCCAAAATGTCTCTTATTCCCAGACTTTGGTTATTATAGAAATCAAAAATGAGCAGATAAGTGTGATAAGAATGTAGTTGTGAAAAAGTTGAAGTCGTTGCTTCCAGCTGCCCATGTTTGCATCCTGGCTTCACCACTCACTAGCTGGTCGGCTCTGGGTGACTTTCTGACCGTCTCTGTGCCTCTGTAAGATGCAGTTGGTCATGGAGCTCACATACAGAGTTGCTGTGAGGGTGAATGCACTGAAAGCATTTGAAGCAACTCCTGGGACACGATAAGTGCTCAGTAAAGGTTTATGATTATTATTAAACTGAAAGGTATATATGAGTTTAAATCTTAATGAATGTAGTAGAACTTAGTTTCACAAGGACATCCTCTCTTGAATATAGGAGGGCATTTGTCTGTAGAAAAAAGTAACATGGAATGAATTAATCATTATCAACAACAAATAATCTGTAAATACAGACGCTTAGCAGACAGCAACAGCTGGAAGGCAATAGTTCTGCCTCCTCTCTTCTCTTCTTGGTTATTTTTCTCATTTGTGCAGTCACTTCATGGCACCCTGAGGGTCTGTGCCATGACAGGGTCCTTCCTTATTTCAAGCAGCTTTAATTTTCCATCAGTTTTGCATCTTCTTTGGGGTCTAGGGTGATATCCTCCTCACCCTCTGTCTTGAAAACCTTTTAGAAATGTACCCAGCACGTGAGCCACACTCTGCTTGCAGGTCTGGGTTGCAGCAAAGGCATCATTGTTAAATGGAGCTTGGGGACAATGAAGCCTTGGATGCTTCACTAAGGACACAGGCCTGGAGAAGACTTGGCTTACTCATCGTTACTATCCATGAGTAAGTACTAATTCGTCCTACTAAATTCATACCAATCAACAACGTGGAAGACTGGAACTGAACAGTCTCACAGTCTGAGACTCCTGACTTCCAGCTGAGATTTTGACACTGTTCCACATTCACTTTGATAGCTTTTAGACTAAGAGTGGCTTGGGGCTTCAAGTTCGGTTTTGGCCTTATCACAAAATTATTTATTGGTAAACACTAAGTACCTTATGGCAACCACAGAAAAGTGAAGGAATGGTGAGGATGGTGTTTCACTACAAATCCTAAATGAAACCTTGTTTGTCCCCCTTGAGCCTCTTAGTTAAATCCTGGCCTTAACATTTGCTATATCTCAATTTGCCTTTAAAGGTTAGTTTCTTGGTAAGAGAAAAAGCACTTTTTTGTTCTTTATTTCTTGAATTTCATACATAATAACATTTTACTCTCAACAATGTCTATATTCTATATATTGAGCCACTTTATGAATATAAAAAATTTCAGTGATGTAGTTAACACAATGTTAAAAATTATATTTGAATGGATTCTGCCAATCTAAAGAAACATACTGTCATAGTGTTAACTGATGGCCATTTAGGAGAACACCAAAAGGTCTGTAGAGTCAGTGTTTGGTTTTTACTATTCCTTCCCCAAAGTTTAAAGAAACATGTTCAAAACTTCATTTAGGCCCAGTGTCACTCCATGCGATGACATGAATGTCATACTGACAAGGATGCAATTTCTTCTCACCATGGAAGCAGAAGAAACGATTTCCAAGATAAATTTGGAAGGAGAACTGGGACACACAAACTTAACAAAGCCAGTATCCAAGATTAAAAGTTGATCAGCCCGTGTAAAACAAGTCTCTGTTGAAATACGCAACGAGTAGGTGATTGGAGCGAGTTTGAGTCCACAGAAGGCCTCAGACAGAGAGGGTACAAGGCAACTTGTTGATGCTTGCTGTAGAAACCCCTAACTTTCCTCTCTGCTATACGCTGCACAGGGGAGCCGCCAAAAATGTGTTTTTTGTTTATTAGTGAGAGGTCTTGTTGGAATTAAATTACGTAGGAATGTGTCTATTGCAATTAAAAGAGGCATAATGTTTATATTCACATTTTAAAGTTTGGTTACTCTGGGAGCATCGGTTTACATGAGTGTAAATAGGCGATAATGAATATGTTGAATTATTCCATATTAAAACTGGCGCTTCCTAGGAAAATGTTAGTGTGGTTAAATAGACCACCCAGTTCCAGCTGCAGGACAGCAGAAGATATTGCTGTTGGGATTTAGTCCCTATATGCCTAAATAATAGGCACAAAAAAAAGTTCCACATAATTTTTCTGCTTAAAATTTTAGTAAATGCATTGACTACAGGTTGCTTAAGAATTGATTGCAAAGGGTCAATTTAGGAAATGGCTGTGGGAAAATAAAACAAAGTATTTGGATTTAAATACTTTGTCAGAAATTTTGATTAAAATCATACTGGTGGCCGGCTCGGTGGCTCAGCCTGTAATCGCAGCACTTTGGGAAGCCGAGGTGAGTGGATTGCCTGAGCCCGCGGGTTCGAGACCCGCCTGGGCAATGTGGCGAGACCTCATCTCTACCATAAATCAAAAATCAGCCGGGCGTGGTAGCGTGCCTGTAGTTCCAGCTACTCGGAAGGCTGAGGCGGAAGGATCGCCGGAGCCCAGCAGGTCGAGGCTGCAGTGGCCGGGAGCGGCCACTGCACTCCAGCCTGGGTGAAAGAGTGAGACGCCGACTCAAAAAAAAAATAAATAAATA